>VZUA01024653.1:5565-17230 GCA_013401035.1 Horornis vulcanius | reverse complement strand
ATGTGACAATTATCAAGGAATTTTTTTACCTAAGGGGGTCATTGTCTTCATCTTAGAAGTGGGAAGTTTAGATGTAAGGAGTATTCCTCAGCCACAAAATTCTTCACCATCTATTTGAAAATTCTTCCTTTCCATTCCACCCTCATGAGACCCCAGCTGAAGTCAAGAATCCAGTTCTNCATGCTGGGATCCTGCTGCCATCTCCTGGAGGCTGCACCTCCTTTGGATCATAATGGATCATGGATGTCCAGGCTGTCCCTGGGCAAACTCCTGCTCTCCTGAATTCTGGCAACCACTGAGCACAGAATCCTGCTCAGCTGGGGGGGTTCTGGGAGCACCCAGCTCCATGCCCCGCTCCCCATGGCTGGGGGGAGCAGGATTGGTTTTATCCCAAATCAGAGTGGCCTTGGCGAAAGTTTTCAGGCACCTCTGGAAGAGCAGGGACAGATGGGATATTGGGAGGGAATTCCTCCCTGTGAGGGTGGGGAGGCCCTGGCAGAGGTTTCCCAGAGAAGCTGTGGTTGCTTCACCCCTGGAAATGTCCAAGGCCAGGTTGGACAGGGCTTGGAGCACCCTGGGATAGTGGAAGGTGTCCCTGCCCATGTCAGGGGTTGGGATGAGATCATCTTTAAGTTCTCTTCCAGCCCAAACCATTCCACAATTCCATGGTTTTTTTTTAACAAGCCTCTGTCTGTGATATGAAATAAATCAGTGCAGGGACTGTTCTCTGCCTCTGAGGTGAATTTGCCCAAACTGACCAGGTTCACATTAAATAACATTTTTCCCTGACTCCCCTGCAGAACTCCTCTGGTTCTGGTTGATTTTAACACACAATAATAATCCAGGTGCTCGTGTCCCAGGCATCTGATCCCAAGTGTCTGATTGAAGGTAAACAAATAACAAAATCTTTATTTTTCCCCATTTATTATTTAATTCTGGGTCTTATTTTCAATTGGGATGTCAATATTAATAACCCACCCCAGACTGTGGGAAATGTTGAGGAGTCTGAGAGTGCAAGGTGAGAGTTGAGAGCTTCCAGCCTTGAAGTTTCCTTATTTATAAGGAATATCTGTGGTCTCTCAGCAGGGGTAGCAAAGGCTGGTGGAGTGGAAGCTCCCCAGGTTTATTCCTCTCTCTGCCAGCACGACCTGGGGCAGATGATTCCATGATTTTCTGCAAAGACAGCTCCTTTGCCTGGCCTTTGGAGCAGTGCCAAGGAGAAGCCCTGCAGACATTCTGGTGTTCTGTTCTGCTGCAGGAGAGATTTTTGTGTTTCCACAGTGCTCAGCACAACAGGGTTTCAATCCATGGTCAGGCATCCAGGCTCTGGAATAAATAAGGAATATCCAAGCAATACTTGTATTTTATCATGTGTGATTCCTGTGACCTAAAAACTACACCCAGACCTGTGGCACAAAGGTAATTCCTCTGGCACAAAGTGTCCATTTCCTGACACACCATGCAGGGAACATGTGAAATTCTTCCCACAGGATATTGCATCCACTTAAAGTGGTTAAAAATGGGATAAATTCCTGGGGGAGGGAGGGTGGAGCTATTAATACAATATACAAGGAATATATATACAGGAATAGACAAAACAAAAATCCCATGTCTGTGTCCAAAGAGCCTGGACCAGGATGTCCTGACATAAATCAAGCACTTTAGGGGAATATATCACTAAATTCCCATCCCTGGAAGTGTTCCAGGCCAGGCTGGATGGGTTTGGAGCAACCTGGTCCAGGGAAGGTGTCCCTGCCCATGGCATGGGGCTGGAACTGGGTGTTATTTAAGGTGTCCCTTCCATCCCAAACCATTTTGGGATTCAGTGATTATCACCCTGTTATAGCTTCTCCTATTCCCATTCTCTTATTTCCTGTGAATATTTGATGTCAATTTGCAGGGATTTTATCCTGACCCTGTCCAGATGTTCTTATCTAAATCCCTGTGGTCACTCCTGACTTGCAGATGACACAACTCAAACCAACAGCCAGACTTTCTCATCCCTGGTTTTCCAGAGGGTTTGGGATTATCTCTCCATCCAGACAATGACTCTCAACTCTTTGTAGAGCCTGGTAATCTGAATTAAAATTCTGGAGAACAGCTCTGGGCTATGGGGGATCACAACACACCTTTTTTATCAAGTGAAACAAAGAAGCCAAGATAAAGATGTAGACACAAGAGGCTTCTTCAAAATTTGTTTCTGTGTCTGTAGGTGCTTTAGTTCCTTTGATATCTCAGTGCTTTGATGTCAAAGAATTGACAAATCCTTTTGATTTCTGGCCTTGCCCTCATCATTAGGTCTGCTCAGAGGGATTCCCTTGGGATGGATCCAGAGAAACAGGTGGAGGGAGTGGGAGATGAAGGTTTTCATATCAAATTTGTGAAATTCCAGCATTGGGAGCTGGAATGGGCTCTTCCCTCTCTCAGATGTCTTGAACACTCAGCCACACAATTTTTACAAAATTAAACCCATCATTGACGTGGATTTTGATGGTCACATCTGAACAGAAAAGGCCTGAACAAAAAACTCACAATGAATTCCATCCTCAGCCCAAGTTTTGGAATGACATGGAGTGAGCAGAAACCCCAGGAGAGGGAATATCTCTGTAACCAGCCCCAGATGTGCTGAGTGAGGCTCTCCCTGATTTTTTTTAAGCTCACATGTGGATCCACAGATCTCCTGGAAGACTGCACTGACTCAGGGAGAGGCTGTCATGGGGAGCAATAACTGGGGAAATTAGAGAAAATGGGATTTGAAAAAAAAAATTTTTTTTCAAGTAATTCACTCTGAAACAGTTTCATTCCCACTTAAAATGGAAATGTTTTATCCTGGATCTACAGAGACATAAATTCAAGCATTTCTCTCTGAGAATGTATAAACCAGGTTTAGGTTTTGTCCCATTTCTTTTTTATTTCAAGATGCCCAAGTAGATATCCTGACACCCTCAAATCACTGTGACAACCCTTTGGATGAAGAAGCTTTTCCTGATATCCAACTAAACCTCCCCTGGCACAGCTTGAGGCCGTTTCCTCCTGCCCTGTTGCTTGTTGTGTGGGAGAAGAGATCACAAAACCTCATTTCAGGGACTTGCAGAGAGAAAAAAGGACCCCCTGAGCCTCCTTTTCTACAGGCCAAGCCCATCCAGCTCCCTCAGCCACTCCTGGTGCCCCAGACCCTGGAAGATGCAGGAAGAACTACAGCTTAGCTCGTGGAAGGGTTAATTTTTATTTATTTTTTTTTTATTATTTGGAGAACATTTGCATTTGGTGTTAGAATTTTTAATTGTATTGCAGAGATTTGGAGGATGTCCTCTGTGCCAGCGGTGGGGTGGGGAGATGTCTCTGTTACCTAAGATAAAAAATCCTTTGTTTTTAAACCTATATTTTCCAAAATCAAAAAATAAAATCTATAATAATTTAACAAAACCATTTTTTCCTCTCTTTTTAAAAATACTTTAGTTGCAATTTTTTTTATACAATGATGTTATTAATGTATTGCAGGCATTTTGGAGTTTTTTTTTTTTAGTGTAACTTGGATTAGTTTATGGTAGATGGTAGGACTGTGTTTTTACTTTTGGGGTAATTGGTTTTAGGTGTACTGTATTTTTTTTTAATGTGAAGGTAAACTGAGGCTTGCATTTTGCTGCCAAAGGAATAGAGAAAAATGTTTTGGCAATGTTAACAGTGGCTTTAGTTAATTTGTTGCTTTGGACTCCAGCTTGTGCTGGAGTTTTAGTATGTCTGTCACAGCTTTATTTAAGCCATGATAGTTTACAGTTAATTTTTATTAACTCACTCCTGGGGTGATTCAATCCTGTCCCAACAGAAGCCACCCGTGCTGCCAGGGCAGCCAAGCCTCTCCTGCAGAGCACAGCGATCCCAGCTTCCCATCCACGTGGATCACACAGGTTTGGAGTCCTTCACCAGCAGAAGGAGCAGAGCTCTGCTCCTCATCGCAGCCCCTCTCTGGGGCTGCAAAATTATCCCTTCACAGATGCAGCAAACTCCACGAGGAGCCAGGAACACTCCAGGCTACGAACCTAAAAATGACTTTAAAAGGGTCTTGTGACTCAAACTCCGTGCTAGGAAAGGAAGAGGGATGCAGAGAGAACTTTTTAAAATTTATTTTAACAACCTCAGTTTAGTCAGGGATTTTAAATAAGTTAAATATCACTACTGCTAAATGAAGCAAGAGGTCGGAGATTAAATCTGCATTTGCACTTAAAGACTATTTTATAATTTGTCTTTTGCGTTATCTTTAGTTTGGGCAGGATGGAAAGTAAAAATAAAAGTCAGTTTGACATGGATGACTGAAATTACCAGATCTGGTGCCTGATCCAACAAACCTTTTTCCACAGCCGTGGGAGCACCAAGAGCCCGTCTTTGCTGACCCATTCCCAACTTCATCTTCCCTTCCATGAAATTTGGCTTTCCCAGGCTTCCCCTTTGACATCACTTGATTTTCTAGAAGGCAAGATCTGAGCAAATTGTCCCAAAAGTTTTTTTCCAAATTGTTCTATTATAATTATTATTACTATCAAAATTTTCTCTTTGTGTGTGTGTTTAAATTTATGGAAATGCTCAAGGAAAGCTCTGCATAGATTCATGGGATGGTTTATCTTGGAAGGGACCTTCAAGATCATCTCATTCCAACCCCCTGCCGTGGACAGGGACTCCCTCCTGTCCTTAGCAGAGGGTTCTCCACATTCCAGGAATGATCCCAGGTTTCTCCAAGCCCATCCTTGAAGATCATTCCTCAGGAGTAATGAATAACCAACCAACTCTGGATGCTTCAGACAGTTTTGCCTTTAAAAACAATGCAAAGGAGTAGAAGAAAATGTGTTGAGTGATTTAAAGCCTTTATTTGGTTTAAATGATTGCCATTTGTATGTCCCAGCAGTGCAATAGTGTGGAAGTAATTCCTGCTGCACCCCTGGAACAGGCAAACACCTCTTTGCTGTGAGTTATTTTAGGTGACATTCCGTAAACACCCAGCAGTCCATCAGATCCCTGTAATGCATTGGTTCCTCAGCACAGGTTTTTGTGAAAAATTATGAAACAAAGGAGCATTTGGAGTGATTTGAAAAGCTGTGAGTGTTTCCTGGCCATACAAAAAGGGGGATTAGATGTCTTGGAAATTCTTGCTTTACTTGCTGAGGGTTGTTCAGAGTTAAAACTCTTGGAATGACACTGGGGTCTAAATATGAGTCCAAAGATAAAATTTCAGGAAAGGTGATGGTGTCTCCATCTCTTATTTCCAGGGATTTCCACCTCAGATGGTGAGGGCACACTCACAGCATCAGCAGCAAGCCTAACTCTGTGCTTTCCCATCTCCCAGCCGTGAAAATCCCTTCCACAGTGAGTTGTGAAAATGTGACAGGGAAAGGACTGTGGATCTCATCCCACAAGAGGAGGAGAGCCATGACCCAGCTGCAGCTCCTCTCCTGCCCAGGGCTCCAAAGCTGGATCTACAGGGGAGCTGCACCTCTGGCATTTTGGATCTCAAGGTCAGAAAGTGCTCCTGATGCTCTGAGAAACAGCTAGGCTTTGTAGAGAATCTAAAATCATGGAATGGTTTGGGTTGGAAAGGGCTTTAAAATCATCTCATTCCATCCCTCTGCCATGGGACACCTTCTACTAGACCAGGCTGCTCCAAGTCCTGTCCAAGTCAGCCTTGAACACTTCCAGAGATGGAGCATCCACAATTTCCCTGGACAATCTGCAGATCAAACTTCCACCCCAGCCAGCTCAGCTGGGAGCAGTCACACTTCTAAAACTGAGAAGAGATGGTTGGCTATAAACCCCCAGAATTTACTCCCCTCAGTGACAAGAGGTGAGTCCTGTTCCAGTCAGAATTTTGGGACAAAGGTCTCTTCTGAAGCAGAAATATCTTTGTTCCAAGCGTGCTTTCCCTACTCCTCTGCCACAGATCAGCTTTTTCAGCACCATGGAAATGAGAAGGCCTCGAGTCTCTTTTCCTCTCTTCTAAAGGTTTGGATAAAATCTTTTCAGAGAGATTCTGCTTATCTCCTTCTCCAGTAATACGAAAATCTAGGGCCTTGGAGCAGATAGAGATTCCTTAATAGCTGGGGAGTATTAGCAATGCTGGAAGTATCCAGGCAGGATTTTTAGAGTCCTCAGCTTTAACCACTGCTTGTGATTCCATGCAAATTTCAAATCCTAAGCACAGCTCTGCCTTTTTCTGACACTTCCCGACAAGTATTTTTATAACAGAGGCACCTGGAAATATCAGCTGGGATTGAGGCAAGGAGATGCCAGGAGGAAAAACCTTTCCCCTGGAATGGCTGCAACCTGAACAGGGCTGAGGAGTGTGGGTGTCACGGATTTCCAGATGGGAGATGGTGGCAGGGAGGCTGTAGAGGTCCTGCAGCAGCCCAGAGACAGCTGGAATGGGAGTCAACCTGTCGGAGTCCAGGGCATTCCTTTGAATACCCTGAACAGACAGAAACCTGTACAGGGGGGTCTGGAATCTGTACAGGAGGGTTGGAGACCCTGGCACAGAGCCCAGAAGGACAATGACTTTGACTTTAGTCCATGGAAAAATCTTCCAACACTGAGAGAGGAATTACAAGCCAGAAAAGGGTAATAAAAAGTAGTGTATCTTTTCACATTTGGGTTCTTAGAATAGGGGTGAATGGGGACAAGATGGAGGAATCTGGGCGGTGCCCTGAAGTCTTCTTCTTCTTCTTTGTCTCCATCTTCTGCTGTGACAGTGGCACAAAGTAGCTTTAGAGGGGTTGGGTCAGTGTAGAAGTGACCTGTTTAGTATAGTAAGTAGATATTGGTATGAAATTGTAAATAATAGATACGTAATAATCTGTATAAAAGATGACTAGTCCCCGTATGGGGAGGAGTCCTTGCCAGATGCCCGTGCTGTGAGGACCTTGGCTGGGCTCAGAGCAGAAAGGAATGATAAGATAAAATAAACAACACGAAAAACTGTGAAAACTGAACATCTGAAGACTCCATATTGTTCCTGCGTCTGGCTTGGGGCTTTTCAGAAGGCAAAGGACTTTAAACCACCTGAATCTCAGGAAACCAGCCAAAGTTGAGATCAACCCAACTTCAACCACGTCAGGGGCTGCATTAAAGGACATGGGACCAGCTGGGTGAGGGAGGGGATTCTCCCACCCACTCACATGGAACACAGCGTCCATCGCTGAGGTCTGCAACACCAGGGGGATGTGGAGCTGCTGGAGCAGGTCCAGAGGAGTCTCTCTGGAGCCTCTCTGCTCAGGAGCCAGGCTGGGAGAGCTGGGGATGTCCAGCCTGGAGAAGTGAAGGCTCCAGGGAGGCCTCAGGGCCCCTTCCAGTGCCTAAAGGGGCTCCAGGAGAGCTGGAGAGGGACTTTGGACAAGGGATGGGGGATGAACAAGAGAGAATGATTTAAATTTACAAAAGGTAGGGTTGGACTGAATATTACAAAGAAATTCTTAGCTCTGAGGGAGGTGAGACCCTGGCACAGGTTGCCCAGAGAAGCTGTGACTGCCCCATCCTTTGAACTGTCCAAGGCCAAGTTGGATGGAGCTTGGAGTAACCTGGGATAGTGGAAGGCATCCCTGCCCACAGCAGGATCTTAGAACAAAATGGTTTTTTAGATCCTTTCCAACACAAACTGTTCTGTGACTCTGCCTTGTGGGGAACACAATGTTCAGCTGGCCCAGGTTCCAGCAGAGTGAAATTGCTCCATCAGGAGCTCTGGTTTTTTTTCCCCCACATGAGGAACAGAGAGGGTTGTTGGAAAGCTGCTCTGTCTTACTTTTCAGCTGTTGCCTTGAAATAAATGAGGGACCCAAGACCAACTTTAAATCCAGGACTACCTTCACCTAACGGTGAGGACTGAGGGTGGCCTTCAGCTGGATTTCATTGTCTGGTGTCAATGGAGATAAGAGATAAGAACTTTTATCATTGTAGACTTGGCCCCTGATATGTTGAGCCGTGGACCTGGACTGGTCTGGGGCAGCCCCTGAGGTCCAGGGCAGCTCAGATCTGAGGTATTCCAGGAATGATCTGTGTGGGAATGTCACTGTAGGACACATAATGAATGACACGCACACAGTCACGCTGTCAGGGCAAGGAAGTTTATTTCTTGACCTCAATTTATATTGATTTTGGACAATGACCAGGTGTTGGAGGATGAAGGTTTCCACCTCTCCAACCACACAGGTCAAACTAGAAGTCTATAAAATTTCTCCTCCCCAAGAGAGGAATGTCAACAAGAAAAAGACAGTTACAATAACAATACATTGTTTATGTAAAAATGTGTGAGAAACTCCAGTACAAAAACGTAAATATCAGAAGGCTAAAAAAAAACAGGGCTACATGGGAGGACAGGGTGGGCTGAGCATCCCACCCTCCCACTGTGACATCACTGATGAGACCCAGCTGCTCCTCTGAAAAGTGGTGCCCTTTGCTCCCCTCCTTGGACCAGCCCTTGCCTTTTTCCATCCATCTATCCATGCATACATACATCCATCCACCCATCCCTCCATCCATCCATCCATCCATCCATCCCTCCATCCATCCCTCCATCCATCCATCTCTCCATCCATCCCTCCATCCATCCATCTCTCCATCCATCCCTCCATCCATCCATCTCTCCATCCATCCCTCCATCCATCCATCTCTCCATCCATCCCTCCATCCATCCATCTCTCCATCCATCCCTCCATCCATCCATCTCTCCATCCATCCCTCCATCCATCCATCTCTCCATCCATCCCTCCATCCATCCATCTCTCCATCCATCCCTCCATCCATCCATCTCTCCATCCATCCCTCCATCCATCCATCTCTCCATCCATCCCTCCATCCATCCATCTCTCCATCCATCCCTCCATCCATCCATCCATCCCTCCATCCCTCCATCCATCCCTCCATCCATCCCTCCCTCCATCCATCCATCCATCCATCCATCCCATATAAACACAACTTTCACATTTTGCCAAAAGTTTTCTCTCTCACCCAGATTTTTACCTACCTCGTCAAAATTAAGGCTGACTCAGCTCCTGTTCCCAGCAGGAATTGTCTCTGTCTCCCAGCCTTTCCCTCGGCATTGCCTCCGAACAGGTGACACGGGCGACTTGTTCCGAAATCAGGAAACCACGCTGCTGACAAAATGTTTTATTCAGACAGTGACAGACACAGAAAGGCCGGGGGGTGTTGTTGGTTGTCAAGTTAAGCAGCCCTTTCACTGCAGCTCTTAACACCTATTGCGGTTGCCAGGCACTGAGCCGGCTCTCGGATGATCCCACATCGTGGAGATACAAAGTGACTTGACAGCTCCAGGGCGGCTCGTTACATCTGTTAGTGGAGCTCGGGAAGTTGGTGCTGGTTGCTGAGCCACGGGACTGCATATCCAGCAAGGAATGACTGCTCCAAAGGCTCTGCATCTCAGGAGCATTGTCCCCACAATCCCACTGTGCTGCTGGAAGAGCACAGCTCCTTTGATTCTCATCCCTTTAAGTTGGGGATGTTCAGCCTAGAGAAGTGAAGACTTGAGGAAAATCTTAGAGCCCATTCCAGAGATTAAAAGGGCTCCTAAAAAGCAGGAGAGGGATTTCGGATAAGGACATGAAGTGATAGGACAAGGGGAATGGCCTTAAGCTGAAGGAGGGTAGGTTTAGATCGGATATTAGGAAGAAATTCTTCCCTGTGAGGGTGGTGAGGCCCTGGCACAGATGTCCCAGAGAAATTGTGGATGTCCAATCCCTGGAAGTGTCCAAAGCCAGGCTGGATGGGGCTTGGAGCAACCTGGGACAGTGGAAGATGTCCTTGCCCATGGCAGGGGAGTGGAACAAGTTGCTTTTTAAGATCCCTTCCAACCCAAAAAATCCTTAAAGAATGTCCAGTTCCAACTCCCTGCTATGGGCAGGGACATCTTCCACGAGACCAGGGTGCTCCAAACCCTGTTTAACCTGGCTTTGAAAACTTCCAATGCAGGGGAACTTGGGAGAAATTATCCAGGCAGGAAACAACACAAATTCACTCCATTGTCCATGAATAAACGCATTCCCAGTGATCCCAGATGTATTCCCAAGGTTGTAACTTCTCAGAAAGCAAGAGGATTTTGACAGTCACAAGTTTCTAACAACAGAAAAGAAAATGAGAATGAGTTCCTTGGGGACTGTGTTAGAACTGTATTAATTAGCCTGGGAACAATTACACCTCTCTATCCACTGTGAGCTCCTGTTACAAGCAAATATTTTTCTTGTAAAATATTTTTCTTGGTTCTGTTGTAATGACAGAAAATTGCTGTCCTGCAGGCAGGTGTATTCAGAAGGATTTATTTCCAGTAGGGATCCCAAACATCAGAAACTTCCCAGAAACTTCCTTAAAAGTTCCTCAGCTCTTTATTAAATACGATTGATATTTTCCTGGGTTTATACTCTGCTGCCATCATCCATGCTTTGCTGATACTGCATCCTGCTTCCCACAGCACAAACCAAATTCCTCTCCAAATTGTTTTCCCTACTGCTGGAGAGGACATTATTGATTTACCACCTTTCTAGGACATCCCTGTCACTAATTCCACATGGGATGGGAGCCCCCAGCATCTGCTTTGGGCAGTGCCCACCCCACTGATTGTCAGGACACAGACGGGATCAGAGCTGGGAGGATCCTTCAGAGCAGCTCTGTAAAATCCCCACGGACCAGCTGTACCCACTGCCACCTCAATTGTTCCACAGTGTGAATGTTTTTCTAGCACAAAATTTAGCAGAATAGCCCAGAGAGAGCCAAAGTCAAACTCACTGCAAGGACAAGTCAGGGCAGGGCTTGTAGCTGTAAATTAATTGACTTCTGGCAGTTTCATTCATTAGTTCAGCCAGAGGATGTGCAGTGAGTACGGCTTTGCTCTCTCTAGCACAGAAAGGCTTCTCCCACCTCTCTTCCGATGGTTTCCTCAATAAAAGCCAGTGATTCATCCAGCCTCACTGTGGGTTTCATCCATGTCACAGCTGGGGTGTAAAATCAGAGCCAGGAGCAGCTGTCATTCAAGCAGTGACTCTTTGAACTCAAGGAGAGTCCAGCTATGACTTATTGATGCCAGAAACCACCAAGCTTTCACAGGGGCCATTCCCAGCACTTTTTCTGGGGAGAAAAATGAGAAGCCTCTCAAAAAAATGAGTCCTAAAAACCCCACATTTAAAGGAGCTGCTGAATTCAGTGCAGGACTTCAGAGCTAATCCAATATTGTCCAAATAAAATGGAGAACCAGGCACAGGTAGGAAACAGCAGGATCCCCTTTTCCTGCCACTGTTTCTCCCCAGTAATCAAAACTAAAACTGAATTCAGCCAAAAATTCAGCACTGTAACCCCCTTTGAAACATCTCACTGGACAGCACGGACACGGAACTGAGTTTGTGAGGAACCAGTTTTCATCTTCTCCCAGTAATTATTGAGAAAGTTCATGGATGAAGATTAATTCTGGAGAAATCCTTATTTCTAGAGAAAACAAGGGAGGGAAATACAATCTGTGGTCAATTGCCCTCTAAGCTCCTGCTGGGAGAGGAGTCCAAGAAAGGAAGAGAAAGGGAGAGAAAGAGGGAAAGGAAAAAAGGAGAAGAAAGAGAGGGAGGAGCAAAAGGGGAAGGGGGAAGGAAGAGAAAAAGGGGGAAAGAGAAGGACAAGGGGGAAGGAAAGG
>VZUA01024649.1:28411-52962 GCA_013401035.1 Horornis vulcanius | reverse complement strand
ACTGCCACTTGATCCTGCAGATTGAGGCAAATCCCTTTCTCTCCACAGCTTTATTCTGCAGGAAAATACAAGTAGAAAAGCACACACTCTCTTTTCTGGTGGGTATTGAGTTGCAGCATACTGAGTGGTTTTATTTCTTGAGATGTATAAATCTACTCTGACAGTTAAGACAAATGATGCAAATCCAAAAAGCTCTATTAGGGCTCATAATTAATGTACAATTTTTTTTGTTTCAGTTGGATCTCATACTCTAAGGACAGTAAATGATGTATAGTAAGAGTTAATTTACCAAACACAGATGTGAATGAAGGGGGAGTTTGACTTGTAACTTTATTGTCTAGGTGACAATCCACAGGCCCAAAGAACTGCAGTTCAGCTGTAACATGTGTAAATGAGGGAAAGTAATATGAGTAAGAGATAGTCGTACTTCTAAACTGAAAATATTTGAATTGGAAATTACAGAAATGCAACATCANGTTGTCTTTTATCCCAGAGTGTCATTTTTACAGAGGGAGCACATTGCAATGGCAGCCTTTTGCCCTCCCTTTGTCCTGATGCACATAAATACTATAGTGCATAGCAGTAGAATATCAGGTGCTGGAAATGTGGAATATTACGCTGTATAGAGAACTGAAGTATGTTCCACATCTTGTGAGATCAGAAACAAGTGCCATTAACTCTAGTCCTTGGAGGAATCCTTTACTTACAGTAAGTAGTGGGAAAGTCTTTCTTAGGACTGCTGTGAGGGAGAGGGGAACCAAGCAGCTGAAGAACAGTGCTTTAAACACTTTCAAAAATTGGTAAGTGAGCCTTTGGAAGGCAGTTCTAAAGAGCAGTCAACTGCAGCCTGTGCATAGTTTCAATACCATCAGAAGAAAGACATAATAAGACCAGATCCCAGTTTTTCCATGGTGGAACCAGTGAATAAGTTTACATTACATAAACCAGCACATTTCAATAATTCTCTAAAGTATTTTGAAGTGATAAATTAACCATCCTCTCTCCCATCCTGTAAAACAAAGGAGCTGGACACATATACAGCTGATTTTTCATATTTTCTCAGTTGCTTTCCCCAGTTTTCTTTCACAATATCTTGGAGCCACAATCTTTTCTATTTTATATATGCTCATAATGAGCACAGTAGTGTAAACACAAACAATTTTAGGTTTGTTTTTACAGTCTATCCCCTTCCTTCCTAAAGATCTGATGATTAACAAGCTGAGTTATAACATATTCACAACTTAAAGATAAAAAGATGCTGATGAGATACTTAAAATGTCAAAACACAGACATGTAGAAATCAGGAAACTGCACCCTACAGAAGAACATTGTTTGTGAGGTACAATACAGTATGCTTTCAATGACTTATGAACAATCATTTAACCTGCCTTCTCAGCCCTCTGGACCTGAATTAGCCTCTTGATAGCTCTGATTAACTTGGCTCCTTTCAGTCATATAATGCTGGTTTTTCTTGTAGATAAGCAGCTTTTGGTTCGTTTTATTTGGACTGTTTCCCACAAGTGGTATAAATGTGTCCTTAATGCTTCTTACAAGTTTGTTAATAAGATTAGAAGGATGACTGTAATATTTGTTGATTACTATCCAGTATACTGCTAATGTATTAGTGGTGAGGAAAGGGAAGTGCACAGCATGGATTTGAACATAAATCTCAAACAGTAGCACTTGTTAACTTTCAGCAGCTTATGTATTTTATTGTGCTCATTGCTAATTAAAATTCTTACATGGAAAGCTTGCTTCACCCTAGGCTTGACCTGCCTCATATGATGCACGGAGGTGGCAGGTTCCTTGAATTAGGGTAGTTTGGGCATGTGACAAGTATTCTCTGATCACTTCCTTGTTGTGAGGTTCTAATAACCAGCTAGCACGCAAGAAGTGCATTAGTGTCCTTACTGTCTTATTTCTCCTGTGTGAAAACATATTCGGCTTCAGTAGGAGGGAAATAAGGTTGGGACTATTTCTAACCTTCATATCTGGCATTTAAATTTATTCCTCTGCACTTGTTTTCCTTTTCTTAATTTTACTCCTTTCTCCTCCCTCTCCTTTTTTCCTGTGAATCTTCCCTGACATCTTTCTTTTTAAAATAAAGAATACATTTTTAACAAAATGTATTTAACTAGATTTTATTGGGGCTCTTGGAATGGTCAGATTACTTTTGTGGGAGCTGCAACAGCTCAAATTCTTTCAAGACTGGGAATTCAAAAATTAAAAGCTTGAGATCTGGATCAACTGGTACCACCTGCCAGAACACAAAACATAGCAATAGTAATAGGTTTTTTAGCATTAAAACGCTTTTTTTTTTTCCTCCAAATTATAAGAATATAATAGGAAAAACAGCAAAGTGTTGCTCTTCTTCAAGCCTGTGAATATCCCGGTATCCAGAGAGAAATTGCAATGGTCTGGAGGCACTCACAGAAGCTTAGCTACATAGCTACTCCTGTCCTTCTTCAAGGCACACAAAGGTCTCAGAAGATTTACTCACATTCCCTTGGGTTCTCTACTCAAAATTACCCCAGACCACGTCCAACTGAGGGTTTGAAGGTAGGAATGTGGAGCACACCTGGCTCCCTGCAGCCTGTAGCAGTAGTGCCTTGCTGGGAAATTCTAAAAGCTCATGCACCGAAGGTAAGAGGGTATGTCAGCTCACACATAATCCTAAAAAAGGCCTAAACAACCCCTATTCTGAACTATATATTAAAAGACAAGAGTGAGATTGCATGCCTTGTGGAAGCAAGCCTTTTCCAGTACGACATGAAAAGAGGTAAGAGTGACAAAGAGATTTCTTCCTCAGGCTGTAGGACAAAACCAGTACTTCAAGAAAGCCACAGCCTGGAACACAAGTGATTGTACCAATATTCCCCCACAGTCAGGGTGGCAGCAGCCAATCCATGAGTGTATATCTGCCCCAAACCTGAGGCAGATTGTCAACAGCAGGGATCACCTGTGCCGGTGCTCCTGTCCAGTTACACACAGGTCTGCTCACTGATGTCACTGGGAGTTTCTCTGGGATCTTCAGCAGAGCCTGGCCTTTGCTGCTCCTTTGCCTCCCCTGACTCCCGGACGTGCACAGCCTCATCTTTCGCAGTGTCCTAATCCTCATCTGTGCCTGGCGCACAACAACCCTTAAACTGTTATAATCTTTCTGCTGAACACAAGAACATAAGAAAAACCTCTGTAAATCTTCAGCAAAGATTCAATAAAAATTTCAGAGTGAAGGGAATTAAATTACTGAGCATCTGCTCTACATAATGTGAAAAATAAATGACTGTTGCTGCTAGATTAGAAATCAGCAATCACTCCTCACTATTAGCTTAATTTCAAGCAGGAAACTTCTTATTTATGTCAAGTTGATTCTAGAGCAATTTGTTTTTTCATTAAACCTTGCACTGAGTTTCCATTTTAAAGTTTCATTTGGCTCCTAAAAAAGAAAGAGAATCACAATAAATTTTCAATCTATACTTTGGACACAGAGGAAAACCAGATTTTTTCTTTAAAACGTGAAGTGGTCTTTACACACTGTCCACTGTAAGAGCAGATTTGTTACCCCAAATGCTAAAATAAAGATGGAAGGATAAATTGAATGTAAACCACGCTATCTTCTGCCTTAAACACAGCACAGAATATTTCCTCTAAGACCTAATTAGCAAAATTTTTGTGACAGATGAAAACAGCTAATTCTTTGAACTGTGCTTGAGCCAACACAATTTTATTTAACAAGTTCTATAAGAAAACTACTTGTATGATTAGCTTTGTATGTTTCTGTTTTATTTTAGTTTTTGAGATTCAATATAATATACATAACAAAACCAGGTACTGAATCAAGTTGTTTGTTTTTTTTTTTCAATAAACAGCATACACTGGAACTTTTCTGAATGTGTATGAGCTAGTTTAGGTAATGATTGGATCCAGTGCCCCAAAGAAATTATGGGTCCATTATATTCATTAGCAACCACTGGGTGTCAGTGTGTCCCTTTAAATACAGCTAAAACGGGCCTGTTACTATATTAAGAAAATAAATCAGTTGCATATAATGCTTTTTATGGAACTGTCAAGTTGCTTATTCTCCTGTGTATATGAAACTGTTAGACCCAAAGTAATGAACAGAAAGAAAATTATCCGTCAACTAGGAGATTGCCACAGGAAAAAGATACTCTGCTCTTTTTACAATCTGTAACTGTGACTGCTGGCATCAGCATGGGCAGAGTTAATTTTATATTTCTTTCTCTGCAATGCATCGGCTACAAAAAAAAAACAACTATGATACATTTTTTTGCCCAAGCTCTGCAACTATTGTATTGTTAAAGCCTCATACCTTACTGCATTTAGAAGCTGTTCTCCTTTAAAAGATTCATAGTGGCTATAAATATTAACCAGCATGGAATTCATCCTGTAAACAACTTGTTCTCTAGAAGGAAGCCTTTTCTTCAGTGAATATTTTTTAAAAAGATTGATTATGGAACACAATAGCTCAAAACTCTGGTTTTCCAGCCCTTGGTTTCACCAACAGCTTTCAGTCTGACAGAAAAAGCAAAGCCCAGGATGACTTCCAGGCTTTGGACAGACCACTGTAGACATTACTCTCCCTGAACGCTTCTCCAGCTATTTAAGTTTCACCAGACAGAGTGTCATTTTCAATGAAAGTTACCATGCACTGCATGCAGGGACAGCAAGGAGAACTTCACCAGCAGCAGCAGCATCCCATCCTGGAGCTGAGCTGTGCTGAGCTCCTCAGCAAGGCCTGGCAGGTCATTGCAGGACTGACAGTGGGAAGAGCAGAGGCAGAAAGAGGTGCTTCTGTTGAAGGAAGGAACCTGCATCCAACTCATCAGGATACTTTAAAGCCCTCACTTTCAAGTCCAAGCATATAAGTGGGCTCTCTGAGTCTTTTCCATAAGATTCTGCCATGAGTCATTGACCAGTGCATATGCAAAGCTCAGAAGAAATACGTGGTGATACTCTCTTGGCATCTCTGGTCTTAACACCAGCATAAGTAGAAAGTGTTGACACTGGCAGGCAACTTCATCTAAGATCCAATATTTCTTTGGTCTTGATGCTATAGTTATCACCAAGCAAGGACAGAAAGTGCTGGTCAAATGCTTTTTTTTTTCCTTTAGGGCCAAAATCATGTGATCAATATTTAGCTATCTGAATTATGCATGCAAGAGACAGGCAGCTGTAGGTATCAATGACACTATTCTGATTGATCCATCTCAGCGAGGGAGGCAGAAGGGTCAATGTCCTGATGAAAATAGGAGAGAGAAGTACTGACTTAGTGTGAGTCATACATGTTTTATCTTCTAAATTGTGAGTATGCATTAGAAACGTTCTCTGGTGAAGAGCTGAAACACCTATGCAGTTAGCTCTGCCTCTTTGGGTCTGATGATGCCTAAGCAGGGATTGGGGCCTTGTGGTTGCAACTAGAATTGCCTAAAATTTTGGCTTTTGTGCTCCTAAACATGGACTATTTCCCCTCCAATCTGGAATGGAAACTACAGTCACTGTCACTCCCTCATGAGATTTCTTGTGTCTTGCTTTGCTTTTGTTTTTTGCTTTCAAAAAGCAATGAAGCTGACTTACCTCCTGGGGGCTCCCCAGCAGGTTTGCTGCTGCTGCCCTGCAGCCTGGCACAGCTCTCTACCTGTGGCAGAGAGCTCAGGACACTCAAAAGCCTGCTCTGGCTTCCCAGCTCCCAGGTCCAGCTCAGGGAGCCAAAAATCTCCAGTATCTACATATAGCACCAAGTCCTCTGCTGAGGAGGGGGGAGGTCTTGTGACACCCAGTGGGAGTTGAGGCTCCCAGAGCTCCTGGGCACTGTGTTATGGCCTGGGAGGTCAGCAAGAAGGGAATCTGCCAGCTGTATGGGCAGGGGACTTGAAATTTGGGGACCTCTAACCATCAGCTAGCCTGGAGCAGACACATCAATGCCTTGCATGTTCTGTATGCACAGAGTAAATCTATGTGGGGAACACCACCAGTCTGAGATTAGCCCAACTGCTGTCAAAAACTTCATTTGATCTCTCAAATCCCAAATCAGGTCTGTAATTGTGGAAGCAAGATTTATGAAGAGCTGCTCTCTGAGGCAGTCCCCTCACAAGTTTGTAATGGCAATGACAACTCTTTCCTGACACCAGGCAGAGCCAGGTGATGTTTGGTCCTTCCCTTTTCCTATACAGGTTTTGCAGAGATGGAAATAATAGGAGCAGTCCTTTTGCTACCAGGTTGGAGCCTGTGATACTGGATCATTTCTGCCTGGTCTTCTTCTGTCAGGAGGGCTGGGCAGTGAACCTCGCTCTCTGCAGAAGCTGTCATCAGCTGCTATAGCCCAGATGCAGGACTGTGAAGACAGCAAGCAATTAGAGGGATTTCTTCAGAATATTGTCAAGCACAATCTCCTGCAAACCACCTTTCTGTTCACAAATTGTAAACCTGGTGTCTTCAGCTCCTTCCAACTCAACTCATTTTAAGCTTTGCCAGAGTTGGCATGAGTTCTAAACCTTTGAAACACAACGTCCTGAACTGCCCTCTACATGAATTTTCAGAAAACTAGGCCAGTTTTAAAAGGAAATACAACAGCGATTTGGAATGAATTTGTTGAAACCAAACTATTTCCAAAGAATATGTTGGTTTTGACAGGTCAGGATTTTCCAGTGTCATTACATTTTGTTCTCAAATTCCTGAACAACTCCCATCAGATCTTTGTTCTGATTCAGTGACAGCAATGAGATCATCATCCAGTCATGCTGGACAGCAAATCCAGTTTTGTTGAAGTTCTTTTTTCACTCTGTGAGTTTCTACCTTGTGAAGGGTTGCACCACTACTTTATAGTGCAGTTTGGGTTTCAAATTTCCTTTTCTTGGAGGGAAAAATCACAGGATGCTGAGAAAGAGGAACACCAAAGACATATTTTTATAATGAGATCATCTATTCAAATGCAAACAGCCACAAGTGTTGACATTTTTGGAAAGGATGGTTGAAGTGACTACTTTAAGCCAAACAAGAAATCATGGTGTTTACACACTGCCTTCCTCCATTCTGCAAATATAGAAGCAACTTCTGTGGATGTGTATCTCTTGGTTGAAAGCAAATAGGAGCTGTAAGGTAGGAAATGACAGACCTAATAGGAATCTGCTGACATTTAACTCACACGCTGTGATTAACGTGGCATATGCTCAAATACCCTGTAGTTAGAGACACTTGCAACAGAGCTAAGAGGGGTCTTCACCAGAGGCCTCTCTCTTCAAATATTTAGAATTCTGTTGTGCAGGTTTGCCTCTGAGCTCTTACTTGGTTTGCCCCCTTACAGATGCTTTTATCAGCTGTGCTTCTTTTCTATCCCACCACTGCAACTCTTAACAATGTGGCACAGACTGTATGGTCTGATTTACCCCTTTATTTCATAAACTAATGCTAGACTGTCCTCTCATTTTAGTTTTTTTATGTAACCATTTTGAATTGTGGTACCAGACAGATATTATGATTTTAATGCTGCAGTCCTTTGCACTAAGATCACCACCAAGAGCATGTGTGCAGAGGTTCTAAGATTATGTTGGTTTGCACCAAGCAGTGTCAGAATTATATTGAAGTGCTCCCTGTTTTGAAAAGGTCTATGGGTAATATTGTTGAATCAGCAAGATTCATCTATAATAATTTAATCTTTTACATTTCAAGTGACTGATAAAATCGGATTCAAAGGTCACGATCCAAATTGGTCTCAGAAGTGCTTAGTTCAAGACAAAGCAAAATGTAATGGGACTTTCTTCTCAAGGCTATTTCTGATTTACCTCCTTGCTAAGGAAATAAGAAGCTGACTGAGGGGGAGAGGCAAAGCATTCTGGAAGTATTAAACAGGAATTTGGTACCATTAAACTTCACCCAGTTATTGCTTAGACTTGTCTTCACAGTGAGACCCAGTGCAAATTAGTCACAATGCAGATGCAGTCCCAAAATTTTCAGTCAACTTTTAAGCAACATTAAACAGAGTGAAAGCTGTAGAAGTCCACTGTATGCCAAGAAAACTTGCTAAAACATGCATAGTTTTCATCACTTGAGACAAAAAATAAACAAGGAGCAAGCACCTAGTCTTGGGACTTTGGGTGGGTGAATTTGAAAATCCTTATTACATTTACTGACTTTATAGTGAACTTCACTGAGCTCTGGGCAGATGGGATTACCTTACACCATTTGTGAGGTACAGTAATGAAACAGCTTCTGGTGGATCAGGCACTTCCAGGCCCACCTTTCAATCATAACTGAAGAAGCAGCTAAGAATGAGATTTCTCTTTTCTGGTCTTTTGTACACAGACACAAGATTTTTTTTTTCTGAGCTTCATGGTTACACTTGGTTCTGTCTGCAAAGCTCTATGATAGAAGGATTTACCACAAACTTCTTTGCAGGCCACTTAGGACCCTCTAAAGTACATAGAATGTGGGGAGCTTATTGCTTAAGTTTCATGTGACTCATGGAAATAAAACTGAATAATAACAATATCTCTTGAACTCAATAAACCTGGAGGACTTTTAGATACAGTTAAAATGGTGCCCAAGCCAGAAGTATTATTAAAACTGATTCATCTCAGGACTGTTTTAGCCTGAGAAGCTTGCAGCTGGCTTATGTCAAGGTTACTGTGACTGCAACATCCTGATGAAACCAATTTAAGCCTCCCTTATTCATTTTTCTACTGTGTTATAGCTGTCATCAGTGTACAGACCCAGAGCTAACCTCAAGGATATCTTTTTTAAATAAAGGTAAACTTGAGTTTATAGGTTTTGGTTAAGCATATTAAAAATCCCTGTAAAATATCAGGGCCTATCTAGATCTTCAGCTCTATATAGAAGATTGCCATAGAAACAAGTGTCAATTTTTCATTTTGGAAGAAACTAGTGAATTAAAGTAGTGAGTTAAATAATTTAGAAGATGAGTATGAATGGCTCCTTAACTCTCAAGCAGGAAGTTTGCTCTATTTATAACATAGTTTCCATTTTTCTCCTTCTATCCGTATGCATTTTAATAATTTACTTCTTCACTAATAAAGTATTCAGGTCAGTATGCCCTGCTCTGTACCAACCCATCAAAAATGTGAGTTTGGGAGACTTGCTTCTGAGATCAAATGAAGAGGGTACATGAAGAAGATGATCAGTCTGAGGGCAGAGGCAGTGATGCTGACATGCTGACATGTATGAACTGTTCTGTAAATGATTTGGGAAATACAGTGTGATGGCACCACTGCACCAATGACAGCTTTATTCCAGAGTCTGAGATGATGCCACATAATTATCCTTCTGCCTAGAAATAAAAGGCCAAGTTTATTGTTGATCCAGTTAAATGGTTCCAGAAAGGGAATATCTCACTGGAAGAAAGGGCAGTTGCAATGCAGAGGATCCTATTTGAATGAGACAATGCATTACCAGGTGAAAGACCTCCTAGTGGAAAATAGGACATGGGTAAAATCTCTCATCTTTGAAAGGGACACATAAAGACGATCAGTTACAGCCAGGTAACAGACAAGTGAGAAGGCAGAAGCAAGGTCACAAAGGCAATGAAAGTTCTGGGGAGCAGCAATTCTCCAAAATCTGTTTATTTCAGTGGTAGCTGATTTTAAAAAAGAAAAAAGAAAAGAAAAAAAAGAAAAAAAAACCAAACAAAACAATTAGACAAAAACAAGCAACTATACAAAAATGAGAACTCTGAAAAAAATCTAAAAGAGGCAACTAAAGAGTAAATGTTTGCAGTTAACATGAAGACTATCTATAAGTAGTATTTCAAAGGCTCAGAAAAATGGCAGGACTAGTACCACACAAACTTCAGATATATCACCCTCACCTCAAAGCAATCAATTGATGTCATTTAATATCAGGTTAATGGAAGGTATTTGAAGTTAGAATACAAGCTTTCAAATATCTGAGGTTACATTGAGAAAAGGAAAATGGAAAATAATATAAAAACTGGCAGGTTAAATATAAATGTATATAAAGGTTGGAAAAGGGTTTGAGGAACAACTTGCAAAAGACATGAAATGTCATATAGATTCTTTTTCAAATAGATGAAGATTAAAAAGCCAGACAGAAATTTAGCAGGGCAATTGATAGCCAAGCATAAAAGGGAGTATTCAGAGAACATAAGGTCAGAGCAGCAACAGTAAAAAATTTTTTATAGTTGTGCTCTCTTTGGAGACTTTGAGTGTATTTCTCCATCAGATTTCTCCTTCCTAGTGGATGAATCTGAGGCTGTGTCACAAACTGAATGGAAGTGGAAGTGAAACTATCAACAAAGTTAACAAATCACGGTACCCAAATGTAGTTCAGAGCAGAGTTGTAAAGGATCTAAGCCTGGAATAACTGAACTTTTAACTGTTAGCTGTAACATTTTGTTTATAACCACCTCAATAACAGCTGAGAGGAATTTCTTAAATTTGTGAGAAATAAGAATTCAAACTCGTTGAGAACACTGTCTAAACAGCTAAAACCAGTGGTAGAGAATGTAATCACTGAGCTGGAGAAAAAGTTAACAGTGACGTGGAAAAATTTGCTGATGCTACTGTATTGTTCAAGGTAATCAAAATGAAAGCTGACTGTGAAGGTTTGTTGAATTCTATGATGTTAAGGCAGTAATAGAACAATGAATGAAAATGAATGTGTAAATGTAAAGTAACGCCTGTGGGAGAAACAATCCTATCTACGTTAGATTCAGAAATAGTTTGTCACGCGAGAGAGAGATTTTGAAAGGTATCCTTACTAATGAACTGTTAAGCTGCTAAACTGCTGAGAATTATTTGGAAAAGAGTATGGCATGAATCTACAGCGAACCCAGAACTGAGCCTCCAGTTCCATCATCTCAAAAAGCTTGTAGTAAAACCAGAAGATAAACAGAAGAGGAACTCTTGAAGCCAGACAATGTCTTCCACCAGAGGAATGGGACACAGCCCAAAAAGCAATGGAGAAATGCTGCGGCAGAGTAGCAAAGAAAAATGGATAGGAGCAGGAATAGTTATCCAGTGCCTTTTCTAATATAAGAACTATGGATATCAAATAGACCTAACAGGTGACAGATTAAAAACAAACAGAAAAGAAGCACTTCACATAATGCATCCCAAGTCCTTAATATTCCTGAGCTGAGTATGCACCAGTGAAGCATCATTAGATACCCTCCCTAATGTTATATTTGGATCCTTCCAAATATAAGGATAGGGACTCATAAGACTTGGAATCTTAGGAGTAGGATACTGTTCTCATGTCCTAAGAGAAGGTTATTCTCATTCCATAACACAAGTTAACTTCATTCCTCCCCTTTCCATTTTCTGAGTTTATTTTCTAAAGGTTCTTATCATGTCAGCAAAATATACAAGGACGTGGAATTCAACCCCTGTAGCAAGAGCTTCCCAAGAAAACTGGGGGTAAGTAGATAAGTTTAGTTTCTGTTGAACTTCAAGCAGAAGTCCTTTTGGTAAACACATATCTCCATAGAGAAAACATCCCTTTTAAGGGAGACCAGTATTAGATTACTGGGTATGTGACACCATTTTTCCACATTCCAGTTTAACGTTCACACAAGCTCTTCCTCCCAGATGTGACATTTCGCCTGACACTTACTGCGTGTCACGCACTGGCCTGAAGGCAGTAGGTGAAAGTGACATGGCATTTAAAGAAAATGTTCCTGCCAGTGTTGTCATGATCTGCAATCATGGAAATCACTACTGTTTATTTACAGTGGCTTGGTTAAAGACCTGTACCCGGCCCAAGGGCATAAAGCAGTGACCTAAAGTCTTAAATAGAATTTGACTTGAAATAAAATAAAACAAAGGAAATATGTCACAGTGATAATATTTGAAAGATCTGCTGAGTGGCAAAATAAACACTGCCTCTATTTATTTGGCTATCATATCATGGAGAATATGAAACAATTTGTCATACTGGAATGGTGATACTCGTGAGCATCTTTGGGATCATTTAACTTACATACATGAAAACTTAGTGGAAAGACACAAGATCAAAACCATCCCTTCTTTAACTTAATGATACAGTCATATAAGTAAATAATAATTTCCCTTTCCTTTTTCCAGAGGTCATCAGTCTTATTTATCTAAGAAATTCCAGCTACTCTCAATTTTAATTTAATATCAGAAATAAGATCTTGCAATATGCACTAAGAAAGCCTTTTTTTAGTTATTTGCATATTTTAAAAAGGAGTTTACAAATAATATGAATTGTTTTAAACAACTGCATTTTAAAACATACCTGATGTTCTACAAGGGTAGCTGGGTGACAGGATTTGTGGATTACAATGATTTCGCTTTCCAGATCTGATAAATAGGTTTGGGAAGTATATACAACTGTCCCCATGGTGCATTCCATATGAAGGCTTGGAGGGCAGAGGACTCCTGCAGTGCAACACTCCAGCTGCATCCCTGCAGCTCGGTGAGCAGCTGAGGGCTGGCCCTGTTGGCTGGTTGGAAGAGCCAGGAAGAACAAAGAGCCGTGGGGATGGGGGCCTGAGCTGGCACTCAGGTGCTGGATATTCTCTGACTGTCTCCCTTAGGATGTGCCCAATGCCATTGCCAAGTCATGCCTCGCATTCATGCAAGGAAAAGGAGCAAGTCTGTGTTCAGACATGGCCCAATGGATAACATGGGTCCACCCATGACTGTGGGGAATTTTCTATCTATCTATTAGAATTCTATCTATCTATTAGAATATTCTATCTTCTGGGTCATATTTCTGACTGCCTAGTAGTCTTCAGGGTCTGAAGATACTGACTCTTCTGCACAAGAAGAACAGAAGAAGCAGCCTAACAACTTGCTGGTCTAACAGCTACTCATTCAAGTACATAAAATCAAACCAGAATTACAAGTCTGTCCTTATATTTTGTGTATCATTTGTTGCCCTTACCACATGCTTCCACATTTGCAGCAAATAAGGTAGGAGTGCTCCAGACACTCTGTCATGACAAGGCTACCTCACCTGCCATGTACACCACGGAACACTGAACAGAAATTTTGCAGACAAAGCCATAGATAAGATTCTCAGAGATTCAGTGCAGTACTTAGCAGCAATGAAAAACCAATTCTACAATATATAAATAGAAACATTGCCTATAATCTGGCAGAAAAAACTTTGTGATTATTTTAAATGGACAGAAGTTTGCAAACATGAACAATATTCAAAAAGTTGAATATTCAGGGACTAGTATGAGGAGAAAAAATAGCTGCAGTACTGTCTGAGTACATTTTATGGGGTTACAGAGAAGGTAACAAAGCAAATGGCCTGGTTCTCAGGGAGCTGCATGAGGATTTCCATTTTATATCCACAAGCAAAAGTAAGAAAGGGATCCAGAAACAAACGATAATCTACTTAACAGTGAAATTCTCAGCTCCTGAGCCATCATCTCTTTCCATAAATTCAGTGGTCTTTTGCTGAAGCCCTTACATATCCAGAGCAGGGTAAAGAAAAAAGGAATGTCCAGGAGAAACATTCAAAAGGTATCTTAGTTATCTGTTTGGAAGATTTAAAGAAATGGAGAAAGAAAATGAATGAGCTCAGGGCAATGACACTGCTGAATGTCTTGTCTTTTTTTACACAGGGTTCTCATTAGAACCAAATCTCTGGTCTGAAACAGTAGGATTCAGCAGGATAAATGTACTGTAAGAAACACATTTTCATCCAACAGTTCAAAAGCCTTGTTAAAAATGGTAAAGCTTAATCTGTCCGCTGTGGACTGTAGCAGCAGACAGCATGGGTGGGGCCTCAGTGCAAGTCTTGGCTGCCTGTTTTTTTAGGGAGCTTGAATAAAGATATTTATTCTTGGAAGAAAATAGGTCAATTATTTTCTATGGCAACTGGAAAATAAACACACAAACTGCCAGAAAAACATCTATCCCCTGGTTTGGTTTTTTGTTGTTTAGGTTTTTTTTTAAGACCAAGTAAAAGGTTACTTTGTAATATTCATTGCTAAACTATTTATTCAGCTAAATTCCATGTTGGCTTTTTACAGCTTTGCAGAGCAGTTCAGATTGCTGGAAGCTAATGGGATGAGCCCCAAGAACTGTGGTGGAATCTGAGCTTCAGCCTGAGCCCAAACCTAAGCCAGAGCCAGGCCACGGCTGAAAGTGAGTGGGGAGAAATTTCACCTGGATGTTCGTGTAGTAGGAAATGTGAATCATGAGCACTGTCTCACTTTTAGCAGGATTTATGTGTGCATCATTTGTATACAAATATCTTGAAAGATGTCAGCACCAGTGGGTTGTTGAGGTCAGAGGGAAGGTACTTATTTACTTCCTTCCCTTGTCTCTGCAGAAGCCAGCACTACTTGCTTTCAGCAGAGCAGTCAGCCTTCATCTCATTCACTTCCCTTAGGCTTGAGCCATCTTGGTTACTGTAGATAGGCTATTCCTTCCAAAAGTCAGAGGATTTCCTTAGAGGGTGGAAAGAAGCCTCTTAGCTCCTTTCAAAAGTAAGCCGACTTCCCCAGCATCTTTTCTCCCTTTAACAGTAGCAAGCCTTAGCCCCTCTAAAACTATTTTGGACTTTGAGTTGTGCATCTCCCTGTCAGCCTCTCTTCCTCTCTATTGTCTGTGGGTGATGTGCCATGCACTGATTTGTGAGACAAGACAGGCAATATATACCACTAAGATCTGTACTTGTCAGCTGAGTTTCAGATCTTGTTTCTTATATAAACTTGAAGTAACCTAAGTTATCTGAGTGGCAGGATTCATTTCAAACTTAGAGGTAATTGATGAAGTTTACAGGAGTAGAGCTAACAGGGGAGCCCAGCCTATCTTCTTCTTGGGAGAACTCTGAGTTTTCTGAATTATTTTGAGACAAAAGGATTGAAATGGTAGACTACAACTGAAATCTGCTTTTGTGAAATAATAGTGTATTTGAATACCATGAAAAAAGGGCAGCAGTAATGAGATAGTAGGCATAGCACTGAAACATAAAAATATGAAAATTCTTAAAAAATATCTTCCCATTCCCCATGAGAAGAGAAGAAAACTTGCTGCTGCTACTCGCAGCAGGTTTTCATCTAAGCAGCTGTTAGATCAGGATCTCTTTAGATCTGCCAGTTGGGAAGAAAAATTAGTAATGGATTCAATCACACATCCTCCATGCAACTTGACTTACAGGAATCTCCAAATCCCACAGAAAAAGAATTTGGCCACAGAAAAAAAAATTAAACAACCTATGACAGCTTCTTCACTTACCCTTTCAAGACTCTTTCTGCCAGAACCTTAATCCAAGAGTCACCTCTCCAGGCTTCCCACAACCCTACACAGCAGCTCTTTTCAGACTGTTGAGGCTGCTTTTTCTCTCTCTTCCAGTGGGTGGTCTTGATCCTTGTATCCCAGAGCCATATCACACACGCAGGCATGCATGCACACACTCACATGCACTCACACATACTTTTCCTAGAACCTCATGCAGTCAAAGTATCTCTGCTCAGAGCATTCAAATTCCTGAGCAGCTTTGTCTTGCCTTTATTTTCTGTTGAGTATCTGAGAATGCAAGAGTCCCACAGCCAAAAAAAGAGTAAGAAAATTCCAGCCTTGATCTGGAGACTAATAATAGGCATCCTCATCCCTTAAAGTGGGCAGATATGGGTTCTAGTGCCAGTTCTCTCTCATCCTACAGAAGTGCAGTGCTCATTGCACCCTTTTTGGTGTGCAGAAAAATATGTCTCTTTTCCATTTGAGTGCTTTGAACAAGGGGGCAGAATCAGCACCTCACCTTTCTTGCTCAAAATGGCACTCTTTCTCCCAAATTTCCTGTCACAGCCCAGCAGCTCAGCCTTCTCCTTAGAAACCGAACATGTGGTGTAGTAGACATCCTTTGAGCATATTTTTTAGAGAAGGTCTGTGAAGGGTCATGGTTAAAGAGGCATGAAGAGCTAGGTAACACCTATACTCCCAGACGAGGTTATTTCTGAATGTGAATGGTATTTGCTTTTAGGTATCTGACTAACTTCTGATTGCTAAGTACTTTTAAGATTAAATATTTTGAGGCAGTAGGTTTTCTAAACCTCCTTCTCGAAATTCCTGCCTTTATACAACCTAGCTAAATTTTACGAAGTTTGTACAATGCCTTTGGTTCAGATATTCATTTTCAGTCAAAATTTCAGAGCTGTTTACCTCAGATATTAATCCTCATTTTTTTTTCCTTTGCAAATAAATTGGCATTGGTCCCAGAAATTGTGAGCCACTGGAGAATAACTCTAATAGGCTCTTACTCTTGGATAATTTTAATAAGCAAAGATGCTAAAGCATACTTAGATTTGAAGAGCAGGACTGTTTTCACAGTTTCTCTCCACTCTAATACTGCATGAACTGTACAATGCACCTTTTTTAAACAAGGCGTGAAACTTTTTCTCAAACATCTCCTTTACTGGCAAGTTCTTGGGAAAAGGAATATTGTTAAAAACATGAATTCTTGTCTTCCCCTTTCTCATTTCTACCATCAAAGTTTCCATGTACCTCTTTATTTTCCACTAGTGGAACTCACCAGTCCGGTGCTGTTTCCAGAGACAAAGCTACACACGAGTTTGTTTAAAATAGAGTTAACTGGGGAGACAGAAAAAAAACCAAGGACAACCTAATTAAATCTTGCAACTTCTAGTGGCCTATATCCCATTTAAGCCATGTCTGCCTTACACTTAGGAGGCAAAAAATGGTTGGGTAAGAGAGGAAGTAGCGAGGGGGTTTTGTCTTCTTGTTAGTTTTCATTCTTTGTTCTCCTACCACAGCTCCACCACCTTTTGTGTTCCGAGAACAGTAATTTGGTGGTACCTCTGAGGAGTCTGAAAAAAAGATGGGGAAAACTGTTGTCAAAATATGGCAGGAATGGCTGATAGGAAATAATGGAAGAAAAGAGGAGAGGAGGTTAATCTTGTGACAACAGCTGGCTAGCGCAGTCATGCAGCACCAGGGATAACCCAGTGTCCCATGTCCAGACTGTTCCAGAGTAGATTGCTTGCTGGTGACGGAAGGGAGAGCCCTGTCCTCTTCCCCATTCACCATATCTTCCTGAGATTCCACCTTAGAGTTGTAAAATTGCTTTCAAATACAGATAACATTGTACTTGAGAAACAATATTTCATATCAGCAAACCAACAATCTGTCTGGGGTTTCCACATGTGAAATGTGTATTTGAGCATGGAAAAATGCCCTGCAATTTCCTGAAGATTCTGAGTACTGGAGAGTTAATTAGTTACTCATCCTGACTGAAATTCACCCTGCAGGCTGGTGTGAACAGTTTTAATCATCTACATATAATGCCTTACAACATACAAATTTTTTATTCCCAAATACAAAGGAGAACAATGGATGTGGCTTATTACTCACTTTAGTGAGTAATTACCACAGAGTGGTAACAAAAGGCATTTGGAGAAGACAATGCAAGTGACCACTAAGCCTATTTTTGGTCAGCATATCTGCAGTATTGAATAAATGACTCCGTTTGGTTTGATTTGCTGGCCAGCCAAAGTGCTAAATGTTAGTGTGTTCCCAGCAGCTCCTTAATACCTTCTAAAGCAAAACTGGGATGTGGGATTGGGCATCTCTGTGCCAAGTGAAAACCCGGTGCCAAAAGCTCTGTGCTGTGTGTGCCATTACTCTGCTTAGGAAGGAATCTGCTCTCATTTCCAAACAACCTGACAAAAAGAGGCACTAACACTGGTGGGGGCCTTGAGCAAGATGCTAACTAGTGTTTGGAAGTGGAGGAAGAGGAGAGACAGAGGAAAGACAGTAGAAGTTTTGGTGATGCTCAGTTGTCTATTACCCACCAGAAAAGACCTCCTGAGAACAGTGTTACAGGGCTATGTTTTACTTGGCTGAACTGAGCACTCCGTTAGGTCTTTATTTATTTGGATTCTCTAATATTTTGATGAGATACTAGAAGCCTCAGGAAATTAAAATGAGCAATATTTTTAGAGCAAGCAACATCTTCTTTTTTGTAAGCCTATCTACCAGCTTCTCCCCAAGCTCCTGAGACAAGGAACAGGATGTACAGCTGCCATTTTCTACTCGTAAGGGCCTGCCTTTGAGAAACCAAAGACATCAGAGTCAACCATTTAAAAGGAATAAGATGAAGTCCCAAAGACTCTTTAAATACTGCAGGGAAGAAAGCAAATTTGCTGTTAAATGTGTCCACACTTATTTGCAGGCTCATATAGCTTGGATCTAGATCACTAACTTCGTTTGAAAGTTTTTTGCCAGCTGGTGCAGAGAGGGTATATTTACAAAGAAGCAAAAAAATTCCACATGCAGAGAAGGAAATGAACGGTAAGAGATAAAACTGGGATATTTGAGAAAACAGTAAAATTAAGTAAAAGAAAAACACTTTAACTCTGTTAATGGAATAGTTTTTCTTTTAGGGAACTGGAGAGTTAATCCATTTACAGATACCATGGTATTTTCCAAAATACATTCTCCCACATGTGAGAGCATTGATTTGGTGAGAAGAAGATTAATGTCTTACCAATGCCATGTTTATATTGAACATTTATAGCTTTATGTCACTAACAGAATGATTTATCAGTGGCTCTGAAATACTGTAAACATGTCATCCAGACATTTGTACAGACTTGTACAGTACAAGTCAAGAGGCTTGAAAGCAATGCTGCAGGAAGGGATCTGGGGGACCTGGTCACTGGCAAGTTGAACATGAGCCAGCAGTGCCCTGGCAGCCAGGAGGGCCAGCCCTGTCCTTGGGGCATCAGGCACAGCACGGCCAGCTGGGCAAGGGAGGGGATTGTCCTGCTCTGCTCTGCACTGGGGCAGCCTCACCTCCAGTGCTGGGGGCAGGTTTGGATGCCATAATACAAGAAAAGGATAAAGTGATTAGAGAGTGTCCAAAGGAGGGCAACGAGGATGGTGAAGAGCCTTGAGGGGAAGCCGTGTATGAGGAGCAGCTGTGGTCACTTGTTCTGCTCAGCCTGGAGGAGACTGAGGGGAGACCTCACTGCAATTACAACTCCCTCATAAGGGAAAGAGGAGGGGCAGGCACTGCTCTCTTCTCTGTGGTAACCAGTGACAGGACCTGAGGGAATGGCCTGAAGTTGTGTCAGGGTGGGTTTAGTTTGGATATTAGGAAAGATAAGAACCAGAGGGTGGTTGGGCACTGGAACAGGCTCCCCAGGGAAGCGGTCACAGCACCAGCCTGACAGAGTTCAAGAAGCATCTGGATGATACATATGGTCCTTGGGGGTGTCCTGTGCAGGGCCAGGAGCTGGACTTGCTGATTCTAGTATGTCTCTTCCAACTCAGCTTATTCTGTGATTCTATGATTCCACATGCACTACATGGGATCTCTAAGATCAATTCTGTAACAGAATTGGTATTTGCATTTGTTAGGATAGAAGATAACAATGTGTTTCACATTTGTAGAATCATTACTCCATGCAATAGTAACAGAAAAGAGAGAAGAAAGAAACATTAAATGAAGAAGCGTAGGATCAAACCTAGGATTTTTAAAGGATTAAACCTACTTATTTCTCACTGCAACTTATTATGGAGTCTTATCAGCCACATGGAAAAATGCACTCCTTCTTATGACTCTTGATTCTACACCCAGAAAGGAAACCATAAAATACCCTTTCNGCACATCAGAGAGGAGAAAGATTTTAGTGGATTTTTTTTTTTTTTTTTTTTTTTAAGACGGCATCCAAGATTGTTCTAATTAGCAGCAGGAGACTGAAACCACACTAGAATATTGCTGAAATATAAGCTTAAAGCATTTTGGAAAAGAACACAAAATGCCTCAATATGCTTCCTTGTTTAAAACTGAAAATGGAATACCTAATTTATGTCACAAATCTGTTTGTGGCAAAGGCCCATGTAGTCTGTTCATTCAAAATTGTGGAAAACTGCAGTATTTAATCAGAGGAAAAATAAGCTCAAAATTCTTTCAGCATGACTGAATTCCTATTTAGATCAACTGCATTTAGAATATTTTGGCGAATTTGGTTGAAACTTCTCACTACCTTCAGCACAGGGATACAAAACATTATTGTCAAGAACCAGTGTCATGGAAAGACATGGACTAGCAAGTTGTAATTTGCTGGATAATGGGAGACCCTACTGTTTTCTTCTATTGTAACAGAGAGCTGCAGAGTTTTCATAACTTATATGTTCGTGTACTTTAATACTCTAGAGGTACAAAGCATGTAGTCAGATGTTTCATTTGATGAACTGCCAATGCATTTCTCATTGTCCACTGCTTTGGTAGGAAAAAAACAAAGAATAGATTTGGGCAGGAAATGTAAGAATCCTAATGAAGCTGTATTCAAACTTGCATCTCTGGAAGTGCTGACAGTAAGTAAATTCGTATGAGTTCTTGAATATCTTATCTTTATCAGTCATCAGACCCATCAGTCATGATGACAAAACATTCTTAAAAAATGAAGTAATGCAAAACATGTGAGACCCAGAGGGTTTTCAGGGAGCCTAGGTGGTCTGCTCACCTTTTCTGCATCACTCACATCTTTGTATGTTCATGTCAGAGGAAGTTTCTGTTTTCTGGGAACATGATAGGGCAGACACATAGTTACCACTTTCACAGGGTTAACAGGGCTGCAAAAGTCAAGGAAGAATACCTTGGGAAAAAGATAATGTGTAGTCCATGAGAAAGAGACCAGCAATTGAGCTGAATGACGCCCTTGAGTTGAATCTGTTACTTTTTCCACTGGGATTACTGACAAATTTGAATTCTCTGTATACATCCAGTCACTATGAATTTCTGTAAGACTATCTATAAAGAGTTAGTATTAATGACCTTAAAACTTCTCTACAGTGTTACGATATTCAAATAATCATTAAGATTGATTTCCAACACAGTTTTATTCTGCCTGTACACATGTAAGAATAAGAGGAGAATAATCAAAGAATCATTATGACCATATGCAATCTAACAATGAAAGACAGACAAACCTGTTCTTGTAATTTCTAGTTTCATTTCCACATTGCTGGAACAGTTATCAGACTAAAGATACTAAACGGAACTGTAAGAAATATATGAAAATGATATAAAAGAACATTTAGGTTTTATTATGATGGCTTTAGACAAAAGGAATAACAATGTTGTCTATAAATCCTTAATTCCGTCCCTTCATATCCATATAGTAGCAAAAATTAGAAGCTCACATGTGATTTTATTCTGCAGGACTTCTATTTATTCAGCATGGTGTATCATTACATTTGTCAGTGACTTCTCCAAAAAACTCATTAGATCCTTGCTGGCCTTGCAAGACCTTAACCTATTGAAAAGAAGCTCATTTTCCCTGATTTTTCACAGCAGCAGTCTGCAAAACCCTTTGTGAGCTGGGCTTCTAAAGCCCAGGGTGGGGTCAAAATCTTTGTTGGAGCCTTCAATTTACATCTAATTAAGTCCATGAATAAGCAAACTTTGCTTTTTGCCTGCTGTAAATGCCATGCTCTTTTAGACTTTCAATTGTCACATATTCACTGTTAAAACCAGTGATGAGCTACGAATGTCATCTTCAATTAAACAAACTCCAGAGCATCCACTGGTAGAATGGATGGAGCAGTTTTCAGCTCTGGTTATAGCTTCTATGCTCGAAGACACTGTCATCACTAATCTTTTCCCAGGGTCGGAGCCTCCTTTCTCCTGCTTCTTTACTTCTTTGATTATACAGCAGCAATGCTAGCATTATTTACATTAGGATTTTATATTTATGTGTATCATAAAGTAAATGTGCCTCTCATTTATATGCAAATTTAGCAACAATGTTCATATTATACTTCTATTTTGCTCCTGGCTGGAAATCAAGTTGTAAGGATTCAGCACTAATAAAATTAATACAATTATCAGTGCTTTCAATTCTTAATTTAACAGTCCTGCAATAGGTCTTGTTCCCTCAAATACTACAATAAGGATATTTAAAGACTGCAGGTGTTTTCATACTGAAAAAATATGATGAAGATTTCAAGCATTCCACTCTTGAGGGTTAAAATTTTAAAATGTAGAGTTAAATGCTGATAGCAAGGAACATTTAAAGAGAACCATAAATCCATTAATACTGTTTGTTTGCAATTTTATTGGAAAGCCAGTCTCAGTTTTGGGGGATCTGCCTCCATTTGTAAGAATGTTTGATGCATGACTTTTTATTGTGAAACATAAAGAGCAGTAAAACAGAAGAGAAAAATTCATCAAAAGACAGCAGCAAAAGAACTGGAAAATGTTACTGCAAGTTAAGAAAGCAATTCATCCTAGAAGAACAGAAAAAAACCCTTTTATCACATTACATAAGAAGCAAGATCAGGATTGCTGTAACATCTGGTGTGGGCTCACTCTGGTTTCACTGCCAAATGAGCTCTTCTGCGCTCATTATGGGACAGGAGCTAAAGCCTGGTAGGCAGCAGATTTGAAAATGGCAAGCAGATTTTTGCTCATTGCCATTGAATTTATCATATTTTCATTCTATTCAACACCACCAAACAAAATGATAAATGATAGCTACTTACACCCTACATTCAACTTACAGTCAAAAAGCTGTTGACAGTTTAAGTAGAGTCACCTTGACAGACAGCCATAGATTCCTTACTAAATCACCTATTTTTTTTCCTGATCCCAAATTTGCCATCTAGCCAAGAACTAATTTTGCAGCTTAGTGCAGTCAGAAAAGAGTATGAGGACAACCTCATGTTCTTTAATCTTGTCACTTACTTTAATAGGTGACACCAAAATCCTGTGGATACTTTCTAAGCCCTGAAAGCTCAAATAGGCTTAAGATAGCAGCTTTCTGACTGTGTCAGCAGATGTAATGCAATGAAAAATTGAGAGGAGGAATCTCTTGTTTGTACAGTCACTTAGCCAAAACCGGCTTTTGTATAACCTTTAAGGATTGTTACAGCTCATCTCTGGGCAGTATTTTAGAAGCAAAGGGACTGCACCCATACACCACTGTGCAACTGAAGGGGTTAAGTCAAGGCCCTCTTTCCAGAAGCTCCCTGTTCTTCAGTAGCAAGAGGCTCCATAAATAAACAGTTTTGACAACCCAAAATCCAAAGAAAAAAGGGTGGTCTGGAGGGATCTAATGTGGCATGATCATGATAGAAGAACCAAATTTACAGAGATACTGTCCAAAGATAAGAGTAATTAGTAGAAAGAAACTTCTGTCTACTCCAATTGCAAATAAATTACATTGGATTGACATACTATAACACATATGCATAATTATTGTGTTGCCTAAAAAGATGGAAAGAAAACGTCAAGAAACACGAACATTTTTGAGAGCAAAAAATTTAAACAATCAACATGTATGATATTACCTCTTCAAAATCTGATTATTATTGACATTCTGTGTACCCTTCAGCTCTGATGGTATTCATACACGGACAATGGTGAGCCTGGCAGCTGTTTTACCACCATTTCTAAAGTGGCATAACAACCTAGTACTGTTTCTTCATGTATTGCATATGGTTGAATCAGAACCAATTAGCTCTTAGCCAGTGCATTTCTTCTATAATCCTTTCCCTGTAGTACTCAGTGACAGCAAGGGAATGCCCTCTTAGATATGCATTTACTGATGTCTCTCAGAGACACGGTGCTGTTTGTATGGCCAAGTCAGAGCACTGCTGGGAAGGGATGGACCTCTCCTCTCAGCAATTTCTCTTCTCCGCAGCTTAGCAGACAGAAATTGTCAAAGGCTGTTGCCAGAGCAACTGAAACCTCTCACAAAATAGCATTTCTGATGTGAGACAGCTGTGGCCCTGGAAAATAGAAAAACAGCTATTTTTAAATGGCTAGTGTTGAAGTAACTGGTTATGAAAATGCCATACTATGATAAACAGTAGTAAGAAATTACAGTTTCAAGGGTGGTGGGATCATCTCCTGTAATTCTGCTTTCTTGATAAATAGGAAAATAATCTACCAGGCAGTGTTTATGAGAAGCCTTTTAGGATAAATTCAGCCCTTTCCTCCATAGATGAAAAAAAGTTCTTGATATGGTAAGCCTAATAATTCAACTGAGACAAGTTCAAAGGACTGGCTGAAAAGCATCATGATATCTCCATCAGTTCCCCGTGCATCTGTCTAGGGAGTAAGAAGGAGCAAGAAACCAAGCTGTGCAGACCTGAAGAACAGCAATAGAAAAGAGGTTTTTGGGTCTTGAGGTTGAAGACTATGAATATGCCTTACTGCTTTCCTATGGATGCTAAAAATCATACTTCCATGCAGCTTTCTTTTCCTGTTTGACTTAGCATTCAGAGCAGATCTTCACTGAGGAAGCAATTCCCTTTCAATCTTCAGCCAGAGAAGATGCATTTAGCCTTACCAAGTTTTTTTTTTTAAGTGGCTGATGACTGTTGTCTCGCCTTCCAGCCTTTGAGTTCTTGGAGTCAGAAATTTCATGTAAACAAAGAAATGTTTACAAAATTCTTTATCTTGTTTACATTCCTTTCTGTAAAAGGACAATTGATGGACACTTTCTAAGACCAGTGGAATTGAAGAAGTTGAACCTCAGTCTTCCAATGTGGTCTCTTTTCTCTAAATCTATATAAGCTGTAAGAAAAATTAAACTTCCTCTTTTC
>VZUA01024648.1:83786-96083 GCA_013401035.1 Horornis vulcanius | reverse complement strand
TTCTTTTTTTTTTTTTTTTTTGTCAAAAAGCTTGTAACAAAGTCCACCACAAAATTTTGTTCAGGAAAACGGTTACAGATGGGAAGTAAGACATCTCTGCTCTCCTAGTTGAATATAATGCCAAGTGCTCAACAAATTATAACTGGAAAAAAGACCTAGCTGTTGGTTTGAAAAGTCAGTAAGACCACTGACTTCTACAGTATTAGATAAAAGCAAAGAGAATTAAATATGAGATAAAAAACATCTGGAGAAAATCTAATAGCACAAGCAAAAATTCAGCCTCCTGTGTAATAATCCAGTTTTTTTCTACCCATTTTAAAGTGACAGCAGGAAGAGAAGTTGTTAAATGGATATGAACTCCCCCCAAAAAAATAAAATATGATTTTTTTTCTCTCTGAGACTGTAGACTATCTCCAGCTGAATGAAATATTATCATCACTGGACTGGGTTTATAACTGTGTGCTAAAATAAAGCATGGGCCAGCAAATTAAAGATCTATGTTCAACAACTTCAAACAAGTTATTTAACCTTTCCTTCCCTCAGGTTCCTAACCTTTTTAAAAGGGTTTTGTTCAAAAACCTCAGGCAAAACCCAAGCTGTTGTGATAGTTATTAAAAAATTAATAAACGTTTAATTAGGCTAATTTGAAAAGTTATTTCTAAACCTTTAATTCTGTGTAGATGAAAACATCATTTGTAACCAGACAACCATCTGAGTAAAAACCAATATAAATCAGCAAGAGCTATTCCAGTAACAGAAACTGTAGCTACATCATTAAGAACAATTTTAAATGCTTACAGCTTTCGTAATCACTTGCATTTTATTTTCAAACTTTTTTATTAGAACATCGACTAGTCATTATCCTGGCACAGCTAAAGTGGGACAGAATCAATGCCCTGCTGACTGTCTCCTCTGCTCTTTGTGATAAACACTGTCTCACAAGTTGGAAAAAATCCATTTTGATACTGCTTCCCAATTAGGCCTGTTAAATGCTTCTTTGAATGACTGAATTCTGTTTGGTTTTACACCTTAGGTATGTTGCTAAGCTAATATTTTAAATAGAGGAGTGCTGTACCATTTCTAGTCATTTTCTTATCAAATTTCAAGCTAAGCAAATTGAATTGTCATTCTTTTCTTGGGATTCAATGCAATTTGTGATGTCCTTGGTAATTTCTGGAATTGTAGTCACTCCTGCTCACAGCAGCAGCTGAGTAGAAGCACACTTAGGAAATGAAGCCCTGAACATCATGGCAGTAGAGAGCCCTTTCACGTGTGGCACAAAGTAAATAAAATAAACACTGAATAAAAACAGCAAACCTCAGCAAGGAACAGAAATGCCAGCCTCGTTTCGTCATCACTCTTCTTATAATCCTGGGGTGATTTGGCTCAGAGAGGACCTCACAGCCCATCCAGAGCCATGGGCAGGGACACCTCCCACTGTCCCAGGCTGCTCCAAGCCCCTTCCAGCCTGGCTTTGGGCACTCCAGGGGTCCAGGGGCAGCCACAGCTGCTCTGGGCACCCTGTGCCAGGGCCTGCCCACCCTCATTCCAAGAAATTTCCCCTTCCTGTCCAAACTAAGTTCCCTCTCTTTCAGTTTGAAGCCTTCTCCTGTTCTGCTGAAAGCCTTTCTCCATCTCTCTCTGCCCTTCACACAGAAAAGCTGCACTGAGCTCTCCCAGAGCCTTCTCCTCTCCAGTGGGGACGGGGGGAAGTTTCCTTCACATTCCTTTTGGAAGCACCCCCAGTGCTCCCACTGGTGGCTGCAGGCACAGACTCCTCACCCACAGGGAACTCCCTTGAAAACCTTCCCTAAGCTACTCCAGATTAAAACTGGTAAATTCCAAAAGTGCTGTAACTGGAAAAAAGTCAAAGCTATATCTACCTCAGAACAGTTAAATGACAGATTCTGAAATATTCTATGCTCCTGAAAGAACATTTTGCACTTGAAATTGAAACATCTGGTTTTTCCTTCTGCACCAGTGAACTAGGGAAACGTTAATTTTTTTTAATTTTCTTTTTGCTCAAGCTGACCTCTGTCCTTCATCTTCTTACTCTCTCACCCTTTCTTCATATTGTATTATTATCTGTCTGCATTAAGCTTATAGCTGTTCCCATTTGCACATTCACTTAATCATCAACGTAACTTGCCTCTAAGTTATGCACACTTCAGTTTAATGAAACTCTGTTTTCACATCTTAACAGTCCAGGTCAGCAACTGAAATGAGTATTAAAAACTGTAAGCAAGCATGTCAAGGTCTGGCTAATGGACCCATTAGAAGAGAACAGGAATAAATCAACCATCTCTAGTATTCTCAAAATCCTCTTCTCAGAGCATTATTGAAGAGAATATTAAAAAAATTGAAATTGTGTTTTTATTAACAAACATGAACTTGTGTGAAAGAAGTTATCAGACTCAGCTAAGCAGCCTGCCAGGATGGTTGGTGTCTGCTTGGTGTAGTCAGAGTGTTCAAACCTAAAGGAGTTCAACAGCACCTAAATTAGCTAAATTCACTCCCTGCCATTGCCCCACTCTGCCCTGAGCACATCCCACCCTGTGCAGTGCTGTTGCCTCTGCTGACAATCCCTGAACCACTGCCTGAGGCATTGGTAATGACCAGGAGCCAGGAAATGTTGTGCTGGTAACCTGGAACCCATTACAGCAAAATGATCAAAATCTGACCCAGGAAAGGGTGAGGATGTGCTGCGCTCCCTGCAAGCTGCTGAGTGTAAAATTCTAAACCACAGAGTACCACAGTGTGGAAAAGAGCATGTGTCATTGGGACACAAGGCTTACATTCAGCATGGACAGATCTCCCCTTGTTTTTACATTAAATAATTACTAAAAATGATTTAATTGAAAAGGACAGAAAACCTCAATTCACTGCCCTTTGTATCAACCATTCAAGAATGAGCTACCTTAAATCAAACCAAAGTTTTTCTTCCCAAGACATTTAAGAAAAAAAGGTACAGGTTTAGTGTTCAGAAATGGTTCTTGAAGTACTTTTCTGTTGTAACTGGTGTCTGTTTTCAGTGGTAATTTTCTTTCTGCTGTTCATATTTACTTTTACTTTGGTTCTTTCGTGTGACAGTAAAATATTCACACAAAGATTTTTGTAGGTGCTGATGATTGTGAGATTATTTGCCATCTGTTTCAAGAAAAAAGTGGACAAAACTTTCCAGGAAAAATGCAGAGAGGACCCGGTAATCCAACCACGAGGAGCAACGAAAGAAACTTTGACAGATTTCCCAGAGCTGTGCAGACCACAGGAGCATGCACTTGCAGCCACCAGTTCACAGGAAGAAAATGGAGTTCTTAGTCTAAAATCAAAACAAATATATCAGAGCAGCATTTCTTTAACAATTAGGAGTGACATCACTCAGGTTTAAAAAGTCAGGAAGTACTAATGGCAGCTATCAGGAACATTTTAGTTTATTAAGGGAGAATGGGAAGAAGCTCTAATTACTGCATACAAATGTTTGCATTAGTGTTTGTATTGAAAACTGTTAATTACCGTGAATTGCTAGCAGGGTTTCATATGCTTTAGGGTAAAATAAGAATAAACACCTGTAGCCAATAAAAATTTTAGTTGTCATTTTATCAGCTCGGAGAGGCTGAACTGCTGCTGACTCAGCAGGAGCAGGAATCAAAGTGTTCTTGCAAAGAAGCTTCAGAAATCCCTGTTTTGGAGAGCACACATGACAAAGCACAATAAATCCGTGGGACAGGCTGCTCCGTGTGTTTACTTTTTGAAAAATCAGTAACATCTAATAATAAGAAAAAAATTCTCAAGCCCAGCATGATGATGTTATTTCAGCAGCTAAGCCTCTAAATTAACTTGTAATGGAAGTGCTCCTGGCACTGGAAAGAAGCCAAATTGTGACACTTAAACTTCCAAGACCTGTTTGCTGAACTGCTCCCCCAAAACTGCAGCAAACCGTTGTACATATTTTATATATTTTCCATATCTGTTTGGGAATTTGCCTCGATCTGTGCACCAATAAAATTCCTGGAGAAAATAGATGGGTACACAAAAAACCAGACAACAATATTCCAGAGCTGTTGGTTGTCTCAGTTTTTTGAAGAACACATACAATTCTGAGATCCTTTGTCACTGAAAAACAACACCCTGAAGGAAGTTGTTTGTCTTTCTTTCAGGAACAAATTAGGTCACAGCGATGAAGCAGACAGTGGAGCAGCCTGAGTTGGATCTTTAATTAGCAAATGGTTCACAGAATTAGCTCTGGGTTTTGTTTTTTTTCCTTTTCCTCAGTCCTTTGGTTTATGGAAATGCGTGCTCACATGAGAATCAGCTTACCAGGAACCATTTGTGTCCCAGTGCTCACACTGATTGCCCATGACACCCATAGGATGGCAACACCACCAGTCTTGGGAGAGACTCAATGCACCACGACTATTTCCAGTTTAGTGATCATCTGTAGCAAAAGCAAAGTGAATTTAACATTCAGGGCTATTCCCCCTCTTCTAGCATGCTCACTTTACTCATGAGTAGCTAATTCACTGCACAAAATGGACAGAGAGCACATGGAAACCACCAACTGCTGCCCAGACAGTGCTCACATGGAGCATTCTGAGCCCCCTTTTTTATGGATATTGAATTTCCAAGCAGTTTCCACCCCGTCCATTCGTTAACCCTGACCATAAATTCAGTTTGGTGCCCCTAATTTGCTTCGTTTTGTATTCCTCAGGAGCATTCTGCGCTGCAGAATTTACTGCTCATTTGAAGACCTTCAATTTCTGCTCCTCAGATGAGCCCTGGCTGCAGTGCTGATTAAACATATTGCTAATGTTTCAGCTGACATATTTTCCTGGGCTCTGGAGGTATGTGTGCATGTGTCTCGCTGCTGATCATTTGTGAACTGATCCACATGCAAAGTACTGAAAAAAGTGCTAAAATGCAAACTGTGAGGCATCAGTAACAATGGCTTGGCAATATCATGACACCAAAAAGAGGCAGAAGTAGGGAGGACAAGAGGAGTCACCTCAGAAATGACAAATTTTGAAAGCGACCGAATCTTGTGGAGTGGTAAAGTGGGGGAGAAAGCTAGAAAAAAGAAAGGCAGGGAAAAACAAAACCAAAAAGGAAGTTAACAAGCATGATGCTAATAAAATTAAAATACAGATTAATAAAGACTGATGAGGAGATTCAAAGCAGTTAGAACATACAAACCTAACGTTATTAAATAAATGCACAGAAAAAAAAAAATCCATCCAATCAGTTTCCTAAGGCAACACAGGCAGTGGAAGGACTAAAACAGTGACCATGACAAAAAAAATTAAGACTTAAGCATGAACTTCAAATCAATAACCAGTAAGTTCTTATAGAAAAGAAAAGAAAAAGTGCAAGGAAGACACAGCTGGGGTAGGAGGAAGGGTCAGTAGGAGAAGGAGTGGATCCACTCCATGGCCACAAATGGGAATTCACATTGGAGATACTTCAGCAGATGCACAGGGAATTGTGAACTAAACTGCTATAATTGTGCCAGAGCAGGCATTTAGGCAACAACTCTGGAATGAATTCACCCCAGGGAAAAACAAACAAAGCACACCCACACCCCTAAATCAATCAATCATCCAATAAATCCGCGCCAAAAAATAAATCAAAAAGCCCACACAGAGATAAAATATAAATTCTAGAACCTTTGACAGAAGTTCCAACAGAAATTTTACTGAGAGGTTTTTTTGCTCTAACGACTGAAATACCCCATTCTTTCAGAGGTGTTTGGCATATGACAAAAAACAGAATAGAAACATTCTTCTGTCGCCACTTACAACTGTTAGATAACATATCTTAAATTTCCAGGGTTAGCAGGTTGTCATGAGCCCTATGTTAACAGAAGGAGTATTTTATTCTTGAAGACACTTGCTATTTCTGGAAGTTAAACAAGATATTCCAATAAAGTAGAAAAGATCAAGAAGGAAAATTAATATTCCATCTCTCTTTCTATAGTGACTTGCAAGTTATGTATTGAATAAGAAGAGACAATTAAATCCCTTTCTTTTTTTTTGGGCAGGCATTTATATTCCAACTGTACCAGGAGAATTTTGGATTTTGATTAAATATGTTATTAACTGTGCTTGCCACTCAGCACAATCTGTGGATGTTTGATGTCAGAGCAACACTGAAATGGCCAAATTTGAGAAAAGTCACCTTTCATTACAGAATCCTTCAGGTTTTTTTTTACAGAAAGATATTCAGGAGCTCTCCAGCATTATTTTCTTTTTTCTACTTCTATTATCTTGAGGAGTCAATAAAACCTCTGCTCAAAAATAAACTCCTCTTTTGCTCCCCATCCAAGCAGGTCTGCAGGGCTTCAGAGCAGGGGTTTTTCATCTTTTTGAAGCTATGGACATTGGACTTCATTGCAGAAGTCCTTCCAGGGCTTCCATGAAACCCAAACAGGATCACAACCTCCATGGTCATCCACGTGAGATCTTTCAGAATGGATTTGGCTTCAGAGATGCTCCCGGTGCTGGTAAGGAAAATGAAATTTCTATGGCCAGGAACATTTCAAACAGAGCTTGTAAATAAATGCTTTTTTCCAAGATTGTGCAAGTTTCTTGAAGACTTTCAGCATTTTTTTGCACACAAACAATTGTCCCCCCCTCAGCTGAATCAGACCATCCCTGTTCCTGTTTTTGACAAATTTCCCCCATTATTTAAACCATTGCCTACTAAGGACAACAGGACTGGTAAATTTAACTGAAACTATTTAGAACTCTCTCAGCATTCTGCAGCATTAAATTAAGAGTAAAAATCAAATGCAAAGCTTCCAAACCAAATAAAACTCAGTTAGAGACTTCTCTTTTTATACTTTACGCAGAAACAACCTCTTTGGAGGTTTGCTTATTCTCTTTCAGTGCACAGCAGTGGAATGAGTTCCTCCCAGGTTTGCTCCTTGTCAGAGCTAACAGAAAATGCTGTGAAGTATTATGGACTATTATGGAGTCTGTGGAGATTAGGGATGAGCACAGCCACTACAAAACTCAGCATTTTGGAGCACCAGGGAGGTCTGAGAGGGGATCTGGTGTTTGGTTCCCCTTGCCCTGCAGTAACCCAGCAATACCCAGACTGTACCTGGCTGAGAACAATTGGGGTGGTGGGGCCACCTCAGGGTCACACAGGACATCAGCTGCATTTTCTCCTCTCACAGAGACCCTTGGCAGGTGCCCACACTCTCCCAACACCTCCTGAAGGGACCCCATAGCAAAGTAACCTGTGACTTTCTAGGAAATATTACTCACCTGAGATGGTGCACATGCAGGTCTGTTAAGATTTAAGAAGATCCAGCATGAGATTCGTTTCACAGCAAAGCTCTGAAAAACACTTTATCCTAATTGAACCCCAGCAAGGAAATTCATATGGTGTTTTATAGTACAATTTTATGCATCATCAATTAGCAATTGAACCAGTTGCAAACTCTGAACTCTTGGAAGCATCAAGCACAAAGAAAATTCTGTATCCCACATTCATTTCAGAACAAACTGACAGGTAATGTTGAACCTGTTACATCTTCTGCAAAAACTTATTCATGTTGTTTCCACACACACAAAAACCCAAACAAAGAAACCCCACACAATGACAGCAACCTACACAAAAATAAAACCTTCCTCATCCAAAGGATGAGGAGAAGCTGAACCATATATTCTAAACATTTGTTGAAATGACATTTCAATTAGTGCCTTGGATTATTCATATTTTTATCCCCTAGGCTCTTCTAAAAATCCTCACTGGAGTTGCATCAAACTCTTACTTTATAAAGTAAATTTACTGATTCATAGTCTTTATGATTCTGTTCTGAAGGCCCACAGGATATGGGCCTATAAGGAAACCTTGGTTCCTCTGTCACACTGGTCATTTGTAATAGACCTGGCCGAGGGAATTGAAGGGAAGACAAGACTGAAACACCAGAGAAATGGGAAAAATGAACAAATTCACAGCAGATTCTCCCTGAGACAGCCTTTTCAAATTAAGCTAATGCAGCCTAACTAAACTTATATGGGAGTAACTATGAGCTCTAATATTTATTCTCAGAGTATGATTTGCTCTCAAGGACAGAACAGTTAATGACTCTGTCTCGTGATCTGAGTCAGGATCATGGCTGGCAAGAACAACAACAACAAAAAATCACACCACCACTTAAAGAAAATTAGTATGCACACTGATATTTTCTTCATTTTACCTTAGCACAGAAAGAAAACTGATCTCATACATCAGGAATCCTGCACTGGATTAGCAGCTATTGGAGCTATTAACAAAGCTGACCAGTGCATCTGTTTCTGAATAAGAATAAGACAGGGGAGGAAAAAATGCAGAATCCATTCCATTTGTAGCTTGGTTTCCAATATTTTCTTTCATCTTTCCAGCACGTTTATCAAATGACTTTTCTTTTTTTTTTTGCTTTGTAAACCTGTGTGAGAACAACTTGATGTTGGTACTGTACTTTATTCATATGAAAATGTCAAGCCAAGTAAGGAAGCAATAAAAAGCAAAGAAGAAATATGATAAGAATTTATAATATGATCTTAGCAGGCATCTTAGCAGGCTCAGTGTTGTCTGCAAAAATACAGAGCCAGATTAATGAACGGTGTGAGAAGAAAACATTTTTCATGTATTCAGTTTTAACCAATAAAAGAGCTCATATAGCACCAGCCCTCAGTACTCAACAAAGATTTCCAGCTTTCATTTCTAGGTAGAAAAAGTAGCAAGTGTAGCTATTTAGCACTTTTCCATGATATTTAAATGATTATTTTCCATGGGTATGTTTTTGTGGTGTGGTCACGGGGTCTGGTTCAGACTCAGGTGTGTGCAGCAGACAGGGATGGGGAGGAGGCAATGAGAATATTGCCACAGCTGTAAACTGCAATCCCAACCTCTGCCACAAAGCACAGGGACACCAAGCAGCCACAGAAAAGCTCAGGGCAGCCTCCAGAGCTGCTCTCAGCAGTGGCAGGGCTGAGCCAGCCCTTCCAGAAGCAAAGCACAGCAGCAATCCCTGCTCATCCTCTCTAATCCAGAGCAACACTGAAACGGCCAAATTTGAGAAAAGTCACCTTTTGTTACAGAATCCTTCTGTTTTTTTCACAGAAAGATATTCAGGAGCTCTCCAGTGTTTTCCTTCTCAACTTCTATCATCATGAAGAGTCAGGGATGCTCATCCTGCAGCAGCACCTCTGGCTCCCCTGGCTCTGAGCCTTCTGCACCAGTGCCCATCTCCAGCTGAGATCAGTGCAGGACAGGGCACCCCTGGCTGTGCTTCCTTACAGCAGGCACCACTTTTCTTCTGCCTAAATTGCTGTTTGACATGTCCTGGTTGTGGCTGTTGAACTGAATGCTTCTAAAATCTCAGGAAAAACCTCACCAGAGCTGTAGGCAGAATCCAGGTGAGTGGCATGTCTCTCATTCTGACAGTGCCACGCATCTGAGCCTCAGCCAGTTCACTCCTATCTGCTGCAGACTAAAAACCTCCAAGTTTCCACTCAATTTAGCCAAGGTTATTGTTTCTGTTTTCATTTTTGCTTCCACTCCTTTTTCTCTCTTTTTCTTACCTGGTAACTTCCAACCAAAATTTCTGATTTCTTTGTTTGTTCATCTCCTTCTATTAAAAGTGTATTCCACATGCTATAAGTCACTGTCCCCTCTGCACTTTAACCTCAAAGAATCTCATTTCAGCTGTAAAATCTCTACACAGTCCTTACAGCACGAGGCAGGCAAATTCTTCTCTCCCACCAGTAATGTAATCCATTACTTACAAACTATCCTTGAGATGCAGAACTGAGAGCAAGAAAGTTCAATTCTGACATCTGTGTGCTTTCCTGCGTATTAGCACTTCACTGTTGGCTGCCAGCAGTATTAATTTGATTGTGCTTCATGAGAGACTTTCCTTTATATTGGTGTGAGCTATTTGAGTTAAAGACTAAGAGAGAATTTCTTCCCTCCCAGCCCAGCTCCCCTTTTCTGTGCCATGCAGAACATTGTGTATATTTATAATTGGTTCTGTTCAATAACAATATTTCTACATCTTGGCCTGAAGAGGGAAGCTGGAAGTTCACAGGATGTGATATTGAGGAATAGCTTTGTTTAATGCCTCCATTGTCACTAGGTGGAAATCAAACTTACAGTTTATTATATTGATTCAACTCTTAATAACTCTGGACAGTTTTACAGATCTCCCCAGCTGGCAGCAGAAAATTCATCCTGAGAGCTCCAAAGAAGAAAAGGAAAGGGCCAAAAAGCCATCTAAAGCTGCAGTGTAGATCTCCTCTATAAAGAAGGAAAATAATGACCCATTTGCAGAGTATCCCCAGTACAATTCATCAGACACTGGTTGAAGATAACAGAATATGCAGAGAATCTCAAAAGGGAGACAGTGTGGATGTGCTGTCAGAGTTAACAATATTGCTTTCAAAACCTGTTTCATGGGCACAGGCAGTAATCAAATAAATATTGATATTTTTTTATTCATGGTTGAAACCCAGAAAAAGGATTCCAAATGTAATTTTTAGGAGCAGTAAAGAAAAAAAGGTATTTTTTTTCCCAACAGTGTTAATTATATTGAATTCAATATACATTAATACAGAGGGGTTTGAACGGGTATTTTTTAATAGGAATAAAACAACATACATCAGGGATCTCTAAAGCTCTGTTTAGAGCATACTCCCATAATTCTTTTATAGTTAAAGGCTACTCCCATGAAAGATGACATGCTCAATAAGAGCAAGATAAGGGCATACACGAAAATTTTCCTTTCCTTTATGTTCTACAAAAGCTTGCTGAACATCTTTACAAAGGGCAGTGAATACATCTTTCAAAGTTCAAATACTTCTGGAAAGCATTAGATAAAATATTTGCTTAACACTCCAGGAACAGGTTTCTCATATTCTGACCAAAAAAACCCACACTAACAAAACCCAAAACCTACTAACCAGCTCTGCAAAAAAACCCAGAAAACTCTCCCAAAATAAAATAGTATAGAAATCGTCTAGTGAAAAATCCCCTAAATCTGAGAATATAATAGAATAGATTTGGTGTAAGAGGAATTTTTTAATATATATATATTTTTACATATTCTCTATTCTAGGGTAAAACTTTGGCAAGTAAAACATAAAGCTTCCTCAAGCACTGTAAATAGAAAAGAACCATGCAGACAGAAAGTGGGAAGGCAGTAGGATAAACTGGATTCAGGTATCCATGTTAATATCCTCGTTTTGGGTAAACAGTGACTGCTCCATTCTTCCTTTCACAGCCTCATTTGAGGGGCCCATGCTGCTGCCCAGCAGCCTCCTCACCAAAATAATTTCCATGTGTGGTAAATGGCCCATCACAAACCTTTCAACTGCCCCAGTTTTAGCAAGATAAGCACTTACTTTCCCTCTGCTTCAAACTGTGTAAATATACATCAAGAAATTTTATCTAAACCAGCAGGAAACATTTCCTTTCCCACTGTTACCTAAGAAACCACATGTACCTGGGCCCGTGATGAACACACTGCTTTTTAATGGATAACTTTCTGTGCTGTTGACATGATGATCCAGCTCAGAAGGCATTTTGAGACTGGAAGGAAGACTTTTACCTTGATGGAAATAAACCACAAAAGCCAGCAGAGGTGTTACTTATCACTGAGTGTGAGAGGCACAGGGTAGTGCAGAGGATTACACCTGAGATTCTGCTCCAGTGCTAAAACTGGAATAGGCACAAACAGTATCAGGTCACATCATCTCTGTGCAGAGCTGCAAGAACCACTGGTTTCTTTTTGCCATTCAGACTGATTTGCTATTATTTACCAGTTCTTCTTCTCCCTCCTTACATATTCAGAGGATTGTATTGGGAAATGGCTTTCCTCAAGTACTAAACTTTTTACATACCTCAGTACCAGTTTTTCAGCTATCAGAATCTCGTGTTTATTTCTTCCCTGCCCGCCCCACAGAGACATTTGCAAGCACGTAGGGAACAAAAACCAACAACAACAAAAAACCCTAAAACACCACTGGTTTATAAAGCAAACCTGCAGCACAAAAGCAGCATATCAGCCCAGGGAAGTCAGTGCTTAAGGAAGTCAGAGCAGTTTCCAGGTGTCCTACAGCAATGACCACCTTCACAGGGACTGTGCACAAAGTTAGAGTGATTTATTCTGTTACAAATACCCACTTGAACAGGCACTTCCCACAACTGAAAAAAATCTTTTCAGAAGGTTTTCTGAAAAAAATAAAAAAATAAAAAATCAGTGGTTTTCCTCTTTTTTTTTTTTCTTTTTTTTCTTTTTTTTCTTTTTTTTTT
>VZUA01024648.1:24968-39698 GCA_013401035.1 Horornis vulcanius | reverse complement strand
ATTTCCAGCAAGGCATCATTATTTCTACTGCTCTCCAGGGTAAACCTCACTTAAGCTTAGCCCATTTAATATAATAGAAGAATAACCAGAAATCAAATAGAATTTTGTCTGTGACTTGCTCAACAGTGTTCAAGTAACTCAGAAAGTTTGAGTGCTTTGGTGGCAAATTGCCATCTGCCCTAAGCGTGTCCCAAAGGCACTGTAAAGTGATAACTGATTTTTCAGTGTTCTGAACTTCTTTAAAAGTCTTTCATCCCTTAATTCACAAACAATAGTAGGAGTCAGGTATAGGAGGTAAAGTACCTTGTATCTGTGCAGTCAGATCACCTGCATGTGTCACACATTCCCAGCAACTCCTCAGGAATAACAGGACAGAAAGGAAATAAAATAACATGGAACAAAACGTCACTCTCAACAGGATGAAAGTTTAAGAACAGTGGAAGATCAATTCTGATTTCAAGAACTATATACTAACTACTGCTAAAATAAAAGATAAACTAAACTCCTCTTACAGTGAGGCCTTAAAGATGCATGGGTCAGCATTTGTACAATTGTATTTTTAATAATATTTTAGGCTAAAGTAATAACAAATATTTTCTTTCAATCTTGAAGAGGTCTTTCTGAAGATCAAAGAATATTAAGTTAATTAATTTTGATAATCAGCTATGTTTGGTATTTTGCCAGTTTAAAGCATATTTTCCAAAAGAAAAAGAAAAACCCACAGATTTTTATATAGGCAAGTTTAGGAAAAGCAACAACAAATGGTATTTTGGTTATGAAAAAGAGAGAAGATATAAAAGGTTTGGGGTTTTTTGAGGGGCATTTGTTTTTGAATATGACCTTAATTTCAAGGAAATAGCTGGTCTTGAACATAAAGATTCCCCTCATCTCTTAAAGCAGCCATAAGACATTTTCTGAACACTTGTCAGGAATTCCTGCTGGTTGCCCATTTGAAATCCTGCAGGTTTCTACTCCATCCTTACACAGGGACTATTTTGAAGCTCTAATTAGAATAAAGAAGGCCTTGATTCAGTGGAGTGCTGAAGCCACCAAGTGATCATATTGTTAGATTTAACCTTTCCCATGAGATGCATCTTCTGGCGACGAAATAGAAAATGTAGCAACATTTATTATGTTCTATTCATTACTCAAACATATTGTACAATAGTTTAGTTGATAAAATAGCAGTGGGGATAAAATACTTCTTTAGTATCAGCCCCTTCATTAGTGCACAGCTCTGTGCAGTACAGCATCAAGGGGCTAATGCCTTTCATTGAGATACAAAACCAAACAAAGGAATTGCCTTCACACCAAAATATCACACACTGAGGATGGTGGGCAGTCCATAATGTATAACTGCTACACACCAGGGTCCAAAACAGCACTTCAGGGAAAAAAAAACAAAAACTGTAAATAAGGACTTGCTGAACCCAGTCTCAAGCACAGAGTACCACTTCACAAATATTTTTGCATTTCAGAAATGTATAAACCAAGAGTGTTTACCAAACTTATCCGTGAATGTGTTCTCTCACAGTCACCTAACAGATTGAGCATTTTCATATGCAAGGGTTATTAACAGGATATCTACAGAATATCTTGTAACAAATTGCTTACTGAGTGAAGTCCACTGGGGATAAAAATAATGGAGAAACATGCCCTGTTTTGCATTTTAATCTTGATTGAGTCTGAAGAATTCTGAAAACTCCACACATTGGAAAAAAAGCTAAAATGACTATAAATTGCAGTGAAAGATTATTTCTGTGTCCTGGTGCCAGAGCCTCTTGGCTTTGTCAGGATGTGCCACATTTGCATTTGCTGCATTTTCAGTCATTTTCTCCCATCAAACGCTGTACAGTAACAGCATCCCAAGGGTTATTCTGTGATGGAATCCACAGGAAGTATCCCAACTCCACTTTCATGATGAAACAAAATCTATTGATATTAAATCCTCAGTACTAGATTAAACCAAAACCACCAGCCACATTCCAGGCCGATTGTTAATTTGTTCTCAGCTGGAGCCTTCATCCAGACCTATTTGTCTGATAGAACTGGGTGCCTTTCAAATGTATTCTTGCATCTTTTGAAATGTTGAATTTTGTGATGTTTGCCTGCATGCTTGTTCAGTGAGTATAATGACCATGGAGCTGCCTCTTGTACACTTTAAAGTCTGACTTTGCTTTCCAAAACAATTTGTAACTGTTGTCTCCATTGAAAGTTTTTAGGAGAGGAACGCTCCACTACATAAGATCAGCTATCATTAATTTTGTTCTTTTGCATTTAGCTATTTTCATTTTTATTATCTTCAAAAAGCCAGATGATACAGCTTCACACGCATTCCCATTCTGAAACGTCCATTTTATTTTCTCCAGCAATGCTGCTTTCAGTTAACAAGTAAAGTGTAAATGAGATGAGCTCACAAACAATTGAAAAAAAGTTACTGCTGTGCTCAAAATATTAAAAACTTTATAGAAGGCAATAAAGGTTCTGCCAAAGCAAAAATACGCAACTCTGATAAGTTTCTTTGCAGAAAGTNATTTATATATATATACACACACACACAAAGATCTTGCCTGAAGCTACTTATTTCCATTGTTAATTACAAAACTTACTGTGGAAAGCAAGAAATGGTATATGGCTCATAAAAATGCTTAGCAATTGTTAAGAATTAAGAAAGAACTCATCTAATTTAAGATATATCTCTCAATTAGTGTTGTATTATTTTTGTGCATGATGTTTACTGTGCAGAATTTCTCCACAAGGAATCAGATAATACACATCAGTTATCATTTTGCTTTGCTACATGTATGTGAAGGAAAAAAAAAATCCTTGCAGCTCCAGGGGAAAATGAGAGCAATCACTTAAAAATAAAAATCAAGGAGGACAACATCTATTCAAAGAAGTCAGTCTTTCTACTCCCTTTTGACCTCATTTGCAGGGATTTTGGTTTTACTTTCAAAAGTCCATAATTTCAACACATCTCGAAACATAAATAAAGTCAGGTACTTGTCATAAGCTCATTTTTAATGTGGTCATTAATTGTTGGATTAAACCTCAGTGAAGTTTTAGGTTTGTGCAAGCAGATAAAATCTGGTGTATGAACAGAATAATTACAAATTGCAGGATTTTAGCTACATGCTCTTCAGTCATTTCTATGATCTTTCACAGAGGATTTTCAGCTTTTATTAACAAGTAAAATTCCACAGCCATCTCACCACTCTTCAGTGCAAGAGTAACGTTTATATTTCTTTTGTGAAATCACAGCAGGTGAGCAACATAAAACAAAATCAAAGTGAAGGCCAGTGGAAAATACTAACTGCCTGCGATTCAGGAAGTTAACTCACACTTGTAAGTAGATTAATCGAAAATAGCTCAAACATTGTCATCCTCAGCTGCCCACACTGCCCCTCTCCAGGATTACTGCCAATCCACCAGGAACAACAAGAAATGCCAACTGGAGCAACTCAGTTGTTAATCTAACACGTAATTATGAACTGAAGCTGGCACAGTGTCGTTACCATTGGGGACGGCAAGAATAACGACAAGACTCTAAAGCTTAGTTAGCAGAGTGAGAGCAAACTTTATTCTTCCAAATCCTCTTTTATAGACGGTTCCAAAAGGACAAAATTGTATTGGTTATCAAACCAAGACCATCATTGGACATTAGGAACTCCTTGAATGTTTCTTGCAGGTAAGCAGGTTAGACAAACACTGCCTGCAAAGGTTGTTTTCTCCCTCCAAGGACTGTCTGAATTCCTCCTCACAATTTCTCAGGCCACTTTCTCAGGCCTCTGTCAGGGAGTTATGTGACAGGCTTTCTCAGGTTCAAGCTGCTGCCTTCAGCCTACAAATCCATATTCTGACCACTGTCAGTCCCTACAGCACAGGCTGGCATTAACGTCCATAAGTTCCACATCCGTTCCTTTTCAAAACAGTTCTTTAAAGAAATTTTCAATAAGGAAACAAACATTGCACCAGCACTCAAATGGTAAAGGACCATGCAAACTGCAGGCCAAAACACCTGCAAACCCACAAGAGCTCATCCAAGAACTCTCAGGAGGCAGCATCCCTACCCCTGTAATCCTAGCTCCAAGGGCAAGGATGGGCTCCCGTGTGAGCACACAGCAGAACCCCCCACACCGACCTGCACTGCAGAGAGGAGATGGAGCAGCTCCTGCAAGAGCCCAGATGCTCTGGAAAACCCAGGGGGATGAGACAGAGCCAAGCCAGGACCTGGAAATGGGTTTGGACCCTGATCCCAGACTGCCAGGGCTGGGTTGGGCTGGGCTGGGCTGGGTTGGGCTGAGATGCCAAGGCTCCAAGTGGGGCAGGTCAGGGCTATCAACACCTGCCAGGGCTTTCAAGCCCTCACAGGGATTCTTCGTTTCCCAAAGCATTCTCCATTTCATTGCAGACTGAACCAGCAGTTCATAAATAGAGCCTGAGCAGTCTCCCTGTGCCACACCATCACACAGCTGGCGTCTGCTCCAGCTGAAGTTTTCCGTCTGCAGCCCACAAGGAAAGGGACTGCAGCATAACCCACCCTGGAAGGACAAGATCAAAATATAAAATCTTTTGCCAGAGCAGATAAAAGAAAAATAATATTCTGTGGTTATGTCACAGCATTGAAAGCCAGGTGGAGATAAGCATAACTAAGGAATTACAAAATGAGTCAGAAAATGAAAGCTGGGAAAGGGATAGATATTTGCCCTGGCATTAAATTAATTGGCTCTTCCTCCACCCACTTATAATATCTAGGTTGTACAGAATCAATTTACTCTCCTCCAAAGACCAATCTCAACAAAATTCCTTAATAATAACAATAAGGGAGGGAGAAGAGGAAAGTAAATAAAACTAAAATGATGCTACTTAAAAACAAGCGGTATGTATTTTTTTTCTTGAATAATTCAGAATTGGAATTCCCTGTCTTAAAACTTAAGTTAAACCAAGAAATAAAGACAGTTCAAAAAAATAATTAGACATTTCAAAGAATGAGACTATCTCCATAATTACATAATATTTTTCTTTATCTTAAAAAGGAGTGAGGATTGTATTACAAGGTATAGGTCAACAACCAATGAAGAAGATGAAGGATAAATGTATTTAGAGAGACTCAGGCAACCATCTGCAGGAGGAGAAAAAAGGAAATGGCAAGCCTCTTAACCTTTGCTGTTTTAGCTCACAATTAATCTGGTAGGAGATAAGAGGCCCATAATCCTTTTATGAGTTTTATCAGAAATAATAAGCCAACAAATTTACCAAATGCATATGCAAACCAGTGTATCCTAAGCTTATTAAGGATGAGGCAATCCCACAAAAGAAGGTCATAACTGAAACATCCTGTAACAGATGCTTAGAGAAAGGATGTAAGAAACAGGGCAAGAAAAGAACAACCCTTTCCTTGTTCATCCCTCCCAGGTACAATCCATACTTTCAGAACTCTGTGCTAGAGGTTGCATTTAGAAAATTATTTTCAGCTGCTTACTCTGGACCATTCTGCCATAAGGGCTGTGTATAATCCTTTTTTGAACCCATTTATAATTTGACTTCTGCAATGCCCGGTGTAAAGTCTTCCATCATTTATTTACACGTTGCATAAAAAAAAAAAAAGCTTGTGTTTTCCTAAGCTTCCACATGACAGATTTATTGAGGTAGAGATTAACTCCTAAAACAGAGGATAGTTTAAATGGCAAAAGTGCTAGGGACAAGAATACTTAGGAATAATCAATACCACCTGTGCCAAAAGAATAATTGAATTGCAGTAGTTTGCCTAAAGACAGAAAAATGAGACAACATTATAGCAGTCATCAGGAAAATAAAAAGCTGTTGAAAAGAGCAATGGAATTATCTGTTCCTCGTGGCCACAGTGAATAAGCAATAGGTTTAAATGGCATGAGGAAGCTCCAAGCTGGATATTAGAGGAAAAAACATCATCCTAATAGCGAGGCTTATCCAAAGGGCTGCTCTGATAGTTTCTCTGGTAGCAAACTAGAGGAGAACCTTTCTGAAATGCCACAGATCTGTTCAGCTTGTTTTAGCAAGGAGAGCTGCCCTAAATGGCCTCCTGATGTCCCCTCCAGTGCAGTACTACACAGTCACAAAGAAAGGACATCCATACACGTCTGGTTCAGTGGTTCATTTCACTGCCCCAGAGCTGTGCTCAGCTGCCACCAGTGAACACTCCATTTTCAGAGCCACTCACACACCCCCAGCATTGGGAGGACCTGAAGCACAGCAGGGCAGGGCCAGTGAGGGTGCACAGATCCCATCATGGGGTTTGCACACCTCCAAATCTGCTGCCTCTGCTTTAGCACATGTTGGAGTCCAGGGCACAGGGAAAATCCCTGGAGCTGCCCTGGGGGTCTGGGAGCCCTGGCTGGGACCCCAGGAAAGCATTGCCTTTGACCTGAGTCCATGGGAAAAGCTTCCAACACTCACAGATGAACTAAAAGCAGCAAAGGTTTGAAATAAATAATAGTTTAGTTTATCACAGGGTGAAACTTTGTAGTTTTGGGTTTTTAGAGTGGAGGTAGATGAAGGCAGGATGGAGAATTCTGGGTGGTGACCCATGCTCTCCTTCTCCTCCTTCATCTTCTGCTGTGGAGGTGGCACAGAGGCATTGGTAGAATGGATTTGAGGTAGAAATTGCATGTCTAGAATAGGTCATGGTTATTCGCATAGAATTGTAAATATAGGACATATTCAGAGTTCATTGCCTCAAATGTTCTTAAAAGGCCTTGGATTGTCACCTCGTAGCCTTTTTGCCATCCCTGTTTTCCAGTGTGCACAGCCTGGGTTTCAGGCAGCATGCGAATTTCAAGGTAAGAAACAATAAATAACATTAAAGAAAAAGCTGCAAGTTTCACTCATCATTTTAAACCTTGGCAGTGGACTATGTGGGAGGAAATCCCCTAATTTAGGGGGTCCTGAAAAGGGATTTTCCACAAGCACAAAACCACAGTCAGGTTGCTCCTGCACTGGGCAGTTCCCACACCCTGCAGCAGCACCTGTCTGTGTACCTCTCTAAAATACCTCTCTGCATTCCTTAAATTCCAAATATGAACTTGAGAGCAGTAATCTGGCTTTCTACAGGTTGTGGGAAAGGTTAGAAGGCCTTTAGAAAGCTGTGAAAGCAGGCCTCAGAAACAGAAAGAGCAGAATTTAGAATTAGTTGTAACTGCAAAGCTTGAAAGTAGGAAAAGTACAATAGCACAGCCAGCAAGGACATGAAACAATAATCTGAGTTCTAGGTTTGGCCAGGATAGACCTCAAAGCTGCAGAACAATATGCTTAGCAAGAGAGTAGAAGGTTTAGAGCTTAATGATGGAATGTTGTGTATAGTTAATAGAAAGCAAAGAAGCATTGTTTGAACAGGTGCACGTGTGCTCTCAGTGACTGCCTGGAACAATTGTCTGTGAGCTTTGTGCTGGTGGCTGGAAAACTTTTAAAGTGCCCTGTGCCAAAGGGATCTTTGGCTGCTGCTGGCAGAGGGGAGCTGTGGCCATCTTTCAATTGTCTCAAAGCCTGCACTGAGGCTGATGCAGCAATAAAGGCTCAAGGAGTGCCTGGCAGTGGCTCCCTTCCCATCCCATGCCCAAAGACACAGCACACAGGGTGTACACCTGTTGGAAAAAAACCACCTTTTCCTTCTGGACAGCATCACACTGGTCATGATAAAAACTACAGTTCTCAGGGGGAAAACAAAAACTGAAACTAAAGACCCAGTGGCCATCTAATACAAAATTCCACCTTTTCCTGCAAGCAATGGAAATTGCTGAAACCATGTTTGTTTAACACAATATGCAGTAAGAATAAGCTTTGGGGTTTAGCCTTTCTAACTACATATAGTGAGGAGAATCAGATAATTCTGTATAAAACAGAATTCAGTTTAAATAGATCAGTGGATAAATACAGGTGAAGTTGTTTTAATATAGGTGAAGCATTCACTTTAAATGGATAAATAGAGGTAAAGATGCTCATAATAAAAGAATGTGTTTAATCCAAACACCTTGTTTTGGTCTTCATTCCTGACCATATTTCACATCGAAGTATCTCAGAGGCCAAAATTATTTACGGAGTTAGTTAACTGTAAATATTTTACCTTGTTGGTATAAATCAGGGGTATAATGAAACATCAGCTGCTACTTAAAGTGCTTGGCAGGAGAGTTCATCTCATATTTATGTGCAAGCATAAACTTTGTGTGTCCTGATATATAATTGCAGTAACAATTCAATTGAATTTATCACTGCAAAGCTACAGATAGAAGTGTGCAGCAGATCTCATCATTTTCATAATAAATGTTTTATATGTTTTCCAAATTGTTAGTATTTTTCCAGATCTTCCAAGCTTGGAAAATACATTTTAAAAAATTATTGTAATAACCTTGAAAGGATTGAAATACAAGTCACAGAAGTTAGAATAATCTGATTAATAAACCTTTAAATATAGTTTGTTCTGAGAACAGTTTTTCTTACCTTGCCTCTGAGAGAGAGAAAACAGATGCCCAGAGGGCTGGAGCACCTCTCCTGTGAAGACAGGCTGAGAGGGGAGGCTGCTCACCCTGGGGGAGGGAAAACCTCAGGGAGAGCTCAGAGCCCCTTCCAGAGCCCCAAGGAGCTCCAGGAGAACTGGGCAGGGACAGGGGACAGGGCAGGGGGTGACAGGACACAGGGAATGGCTTCAAACAGAAAAGGGGCTGGGTTAGATAAGATTAAGAAAGAAAATCTTCTCTGTGGAGGTTGTGAGAGGCACTGACTGCCCAGAGAAGCTGGGGATGTCTCAGAGTCCCAGGCCAGGCTGGATGGAGGGCACTGAGCAGCCTGACCAGTCAGAAGAGATAAAAGGGAACTTGAAAAGGACATTCAGGCCAGTTCCTAAGGCTGCTTCGTGTTGCCTATGACAGAAACAACCCCCCCTGCTCCCAGAGCCAGCTGCCCTGCCACTGCCACCTTCCTGGGGCCAGCACAAGAATTTATGGGATGTTCCCCCTCCTTCTCCTCCTCCCAATCAGCAGGGAACAAATCCAGCCTGAAGCTTTCCTGCAGAAAGCTCCTCTGGCCTTCCCCCTGTCCCCAGAAAAGCCAGGGCTGACTCCAGCCTGGCTGCTGAGCAGGCATCCCAAGCAGGGACGCACCCTCCTCAGTTTGACATCCTGGCATGGAGAAATCACCCCTCGCTACCCACAGAAACCCCAAAGGCTGCACCCGAGCAGAGCTGCTGCAGAAACAGGAGACAATGAATATCCATTCACTTCTGCAATGTCCTCAATATCTCCTTGTCTACCAGCTCTATGTTTATTCATTCTACATTGCTTCGTTTGTTATTTTCCTTTATTCCATTTCCTATTTCAGTCTCCTCATTAATTTTTATGCACTTTTATTTTCATTTGTATACTTTTCATCACTTCAATATCCTAATATTTCAGCAGTCCAATTAGCTACTTCCATATCTTAATCACACTGAGACTCCTTATTCAGCTATAAATATAATTTTATTACTACTGTTTTAATGACTAAGTGTTATAATAACTATTCTATATAAAACAATTTCTCTTAAAACTTTCCCCATTTCCTTCACTTGTCTATAATTCATTTCATCTCTCATCATACTTTCCATTTTGTTCAGTAGATCCTATATCATCCCAAAATGTTTCCTGTATTGGAAGCTAATTACCTGGGGAGGTGGTAAATTTTCACCATTAACATAAGGAGCAGATATTTAAATATTTTCTCCACACTTATCAAACTGTCCTAAACTTGCTGAATGAACCCAAACCTGAAGAGAGAGAGCACCTCCACATTAAGAGGAACAGACTTTCAATTAACACGAAAACACAGCCCAGATGGGCATTATGAATATAATGCACAGCTCTGTTCTGAATATCAACATCATCAATAAAAAATGTCTCAGTAATATATGAAACCATTACCTCTGAACTGAAAATCCAGCATTATTCTCATCTTTAATTTCAGAAAGACCATACACTTGCAGTGAAATAGTTAATATTTATTATAGTTATTAATTTAGTAACATTCCATCTTCTGAAGTCCCCATTGTTTCAGGCAGATCATTAACTTCTGAGATGCTGATGCTTCTAACTGTCAAATAAACGGCAATGAAAGTCTCCAAGTCAAAATTGATTGATCCAATTCCTCACAAACCACAAAAATTTCTTCCATTCTAATGATCCCCATTCTCTGAGCTGGAAGACTTCTTTGTGGGCCTGAAGGTGCAGATGTGAGAGCAAGGTCTTCTGCAGGAAACAGAAATGTTCATTCCATGTTATCCTGGAGATGGAAACAAAGAGGATTTTAGCTCATTTCATGCAGCCCATTCAGAATCAAAATCACTGTTATTCAATGTCAATTTCTCTCCAGCTGGTACACTTTTTAATTTGCTTTTGTGAGGGAATAATTGAAACCATTAAAGGAAGTATGAAGTTATGCAATTTTAGCAGTCTGCATCCAAGTAGCCACATTGATTTATAGAGTCCCACCACGCTGAATTCCTTCACAGGAGCATGCAGGACCTTTTTGTAATTTTTTTTTGTAATTTAAATTTAAATTTTAAATTCATTCCTTTCCCAGTCCACTAGTCCTGTGTGCTGAGGTGGCTGTGGTGGTTCAGTGCCACACTTTTAGCACTTTATTCCCTAGCAAGAGGTTGAAGCCAAGCCCTCGTGACTTCTGTAGTGGTGCAACCTCCTGCTAAGCTGTCTCTGCTTATAAAACAAATCTTCCTGTACAGAAACTTTCAGTTCTTCTTGATATTTTGTCATCTTTCACCAATATTTCATCAATAGAAACCTATTTTTTTAGGGGATAGTATCCTTAGGTATCTTCTTACCCAAAATGGACACCTGAATCGGTTATTATGTAATACACTGTGCAATTTTAAGACAAGCCAGGTGGGCATTAGACTTGCTGATGCATTTTAGACTAGGAAATCTTGATAAACCATATCCAGTGGTACCAATATCACTGTCAGTTTCTGTCAGCTGAACATGTGATTGTGTTTTACAAACCCAAGATTTGGTTGCTGTCCCCAAAGGATACCAGAAAAATGGTCTTGTCAAGTGTATGTATCCTAAAATCAAAATCAGTAAATACTATCACAGATTTAAGATATAAGTTGATTATGTAATTATCTGTATCTGATAGGTTGTATAATAGATCACCTGCAGGTCTAGTAGCCATGGAACAGTTCCCTTTCACTGGTAAATAAAACAGCTTTTTCTGCTGCTGAGACAGTTCAATTTAATTTTCACAGGAAAACCAGCTCATGCTTGTTTCCACTATGTCATTTGACATTTCTAATCACTGCTGATGTCTACTCTTTAAAATGCTCCTCTACTTTCCACTGAAGTGTACCATTAAATATTTTAATTTAGAAATTCAGGGTATACAACGTTTGCTGCCTATTACAAAAAAAATTTAGCACTGGTATCAAGATATGATACTTAAAAGTTGCTCAAATCTGTTTCAGTAATAGTTTTTAAAACTGTTGTTGTTAAAAATGAGAGATGCATTATTTTGCAGATTTTTTTCTTCACTTTGTTGGTCTTCTCATTCATCAGACAGAAGTCTCCCCCACCAGCCTTATTATGAAACTTTACTGTCTTAACCAAACTTATTATCAGTACAATAACATTTGTCTTGATTTGATACCTTCTGTTACTCTTGCATGTTTGGATAGGTCTGGTTTTTTAACAATACACAATCCATTTCCTTTTTCCTATCATCACTCTTCCTGTACTCTCTAAAGACTTTTCTCATGTTTCAAATTCAAGTAGCTGGCAAGATGCTGTCAAAAACTGGATGTTTCAGGATTGTCTCAAAACCTTTTGAGACATAAGAAAATCATTTATTCATGCTGTTTTGAACTGTGGAGAATTACGAGTCAAAATTTAAAATTTCCTGAGTGAAATGTTTGTTCTGTTCATCAAAGGTTCTCTGTTTCAGTGTGGTCTCTTCAATTTCAGAGTGCAAAAGGCAGAGCAGAGGTCAGCTGAGAAGAAAAGTAACCTCTACCAAAAGGTCATCAGAACCATTCAATAGGAGAATAAATAAACATTTTACAGTAGGTCACATCCACATTTGACACGCTGGGTAAGAGACCACATCCGGACAAGTCTGCATGACTGAAAGGCCTAGGCGCTTCTCTGAGAAAACCCCAAAAGAACAATTTCAGTACAGTTGACTAATATTTTGGAATATTTTTCCTTCTTTTCCTGGAAACTCTGCAAGTGTTTGTCCTTCAGATACATCTCACAAAGAAATTTCAACAGGCATTCTCTCCACACTCATCAAACTCCTGATTGCTGTTTTCCCCACAAGGAATGAGTGTCTGTGCATGCATTTTGTTTCTGTTTTGTGATTATAACTATGCAATAATTGGTTATACTCCCCATCAAGCAGAGTTAGAACAATTATAATTATTTTATAAATGGAGTTGAAAGAGACACTGCTCCACTGCTTACAGAGTACCTTTGTCTCTCTGTGCACGTTCCTCAGACGATAATAAGGTTTAGGAGTTGAAAACATGTTTGTATTCTTGGGTCAACAGAAGTACAATATAAAACTGAAGAAATGCAGGTATATTAATACTGATTTAGGGATGAAACACTGACAATGCTGAGATATTTACTGAGAAAGGCAATGAGATGTTGGTGGGAATGAAAATTGATACAAATTTGCTTCTCAACCTTCTGTATTTCCAAAGACAATGAACTGCACCCTAAATCTGCTACTCTACCAAACCCAAATACCTCCTGCATTTAAAATAACAAAAGCAATGATAAAGAGCATTATTCTCACATTCTCTATTTTTTTATTATTATTTTTGCCATGGATTCCCTAAACAACATTGATTACTTTAGGATATCAAGTTTCTTGTGGCCCGTTCCAGGGGATGGAAGTTCTCCACCATCAGACTCTGCCCTTGGAGCTCTGCAGGAGCTTTGGGCTTGGGTGCCAGGCTCCAGACTGCAGGCAATGATTCCTCTTTGCAGGAAACAGTTGTCACAAACAATGACAACAGAAAATACTCGCAGCATTCTTGCTCCAGCAGTATCTTATTTCTGACTGCACAGAGTCATTTTCTCCACGAGATTGTCTTGCAGTGTTTACAAGATAACAGCCAATAACTGTTCGGTGCTGCTTAGGTGGAAAGAAAAGGGTTATAGAAATTTCAAGGCCAAGTCTAGGTAAATATGATCCTTGTATTTCCACTACAGACATCTAGACACTTCCAGCTGTTGAAATTATTGCTAAATATATTTACAGTCTTTGTACAATAAAAAGCTTTATTACTTTTACTACAGGCAGAAGAAAAAAGCTTTAAATCTTTAGTTCTGAAGCAATATCTCCTGTCTTAAAGGCAATGAAGCCTTTCAAGGGGAAAAACCAGCACACTTTAAAAAAGGTGGTTTATGATGTTGTATCTTTGTTGCAATTTTGGTTCATATATTTTTATTAAGTGTAACCTTTGTATGTAAATGAAATGATTATCCAACACAAAGTATGTTTTCATAAAGTAAGAATAGGTTTTATGTCCTCAAAGATAAAGCAGCATAAACCAGTCAGGCAGCTCAGCATGTACTTGATGGCTGTGAAATGAACTATTTGATTTCCTATTACAGCCTTAACACTCTGCACTGTACCACAGCTACCAAACCCACGCCATTAGACAGCCAACCTTTCATCAGGGAGCCCAGGAATATAAATCTGTATTTCTAATAGGCAAAATACCTCACTTGAAAAGGCTTGGAAATAAACCCTACATTGCGAAACGTAGGGAGAGGGAAATGAGAATCATGTTCTAAAAAGCCAGGGAGAGGTGAATGTCCTCAGCAAAAACAAAAGGGTTCAGAGCCACGGTAATGTTTCTATGTTTGAGTTTTTACTCTTCATTTTCAGTTGCAGCAGGCCACTCCTAGGAAGGGAAAGGAAACTTGGCAGCCTCTGCTCCCTGATGGCTGGACTGGGAGGCAGCACCCAGGGCTCTGCTCCTTTCCTGGCAGACACCTCTGAGGACACCTCTTGTGTTTTCACCTCTCAGGACAGGGGGTTCTGCCCTGGCAACCTCTCCCTGACCCAGAGAGAGGCATTACAGCAGCAAGGGAAGTAAAGAGGGTCGAATTCCACATTTCAATTTTGTGTATGGCTCATGTGCTATGAAGAAAACAACTAAAGCCATTGGTTCAATCCAACAGCATTACATCATTTTGAAGGAGAGAAGAGGGTGATTTTTAAGATGAGTTTTTCTAATACTTGCCATAACAAAAAGCATGGCAAGCTTGCCATGAGCCTTCCTCACTTCAGTTTGAATGCAGGATAAAGGCCACCAAGGAGTGCTGGATGCCCAACCTCCTCTGCACAAGAAGCTCATCAATACTGGATTTACTGAGAGATAGATACAAAATTATAAAACCACAAAGCTAAACACCATGCACGTCTTCATTTTTCTCTAAAACTCCTCTTTGGTTCAGAGGATAAAGCCCAGTTCACCATGGGATCACCTGGAAAGCCCATGGATGTGACTCCTTTTAACAGGAGTGAGAGTGGCTAAAAGCCAAAGAACTCAGGGCACTCCAGTCCCAGATGTCAAATTAAACCCGTCACTGAACAGCTTTTTGGGTAAGCAGCTGTCATAAAAATCTTTACAATAAATTGATGAATAAAATTGTTCTGCTCCTAAGCAAGGTTGTTTATTCCTGAATCACCGACTCCACA
>VZUA01024646.1:950-19313 GCA_013401035.1 Horornis vulcanius | reverse complement strand
TGCCCTATGAGTCCAGGAGTTTGCTTCCACCCAGCTGGGAGCTGGGCAGGTAAACCAGTGTCAGCCTGCGGAGCACTCAGCGTACGCTCAGCCCCTACAACCTGGCTTCAGTTCTCATCTGCCCCCAACTCACTCCCAGCAGTAACACCACCTCTGTTGCACAACTCAGAGTGTTTCCAGGAACAAACCTGCTAACATACATTTGCATCTTGCACTTGAAAAGGAAGAAAAAAAAGAATTTGCACAAAAAAAACCATTTCCCCAAAACATACTGTTTGGGAACTGAGAGTCCCTGCCTGAATTTATTTCCTCTGAAACTGGAGTGCTCTAATCAACACTGAGAAATACCTTGTGCTTTTATAGTCATAAAACAGTCAGCACTTTTAATGCATGCCATGCTAAATAATGCAGAAAAAGCTTGGTCTGTCCTGTTTCTGAAAGCATGTCACCTTTTACTGTCCTCAAACAGTAAAGGAATTGGACAATACTTTAACTTCTTAAATCTTATTGATACCTTTCAAATAGGACAACACACAGAAAGCTGCAAAAATGTAATCTATCATGAAATATTTGAAGGGATTAAAATGTTTTGGGGTTTTTTTTTAATTATGTACCTGATATAAGAAACAAGGACTGTTCCAGTGCTTGTAACAGTAAAATGTACGTATTCTGTCAAGTGGAAGAAACTACCCTGCCAAAAAATTATCACGTATCATTATGCTAAAGATGTGTTCCAGATCATGATGAATAAAGGAGTCTCAGTATGTGTAATTATATAACAGCAGTTAGTGCATGAGCACATCGTGGCACAGGAATTTATTCTGTACTCCTGCTAGCATGGAAGGCACATAAGAAGGCAATTTAACACAACAGCCAACATGAACATACCTCTGGTGCAAGATACTCTGGAGTGCCACAGAAAGTCTTCATTGTTGCTCCATCCTTGATGCCTTCTTTACATAGTCCAAAGTCTGTTATTTTTATGTGTCCATCTTTATCCAGCATGAGGTTTTCCAGCTGGGAAGAAAAGCCAAATTAAGAGACATGATTACCTGTAACATACAACTGGTTCTGTGCAGAATAATCAAAGACATGAATTTTGCAGATCAGTTTTGAACATGGGGCCAGAGCCACAGCAGCTGCCAGAGCATGTAGTATGTAAATATACATTTGTAACATTTTTCCTTAGTTCTTTAGGGAACATTAAGTAACTTAATTTGTAGTCTCGAGGTCACCAACCATATATACAGCAAGAATGCAGAACATAAACTTATTTATGCTCCTACAATATCATCATCAATAGAACACCAGTTCTTTAGAAAGTATATTAAGTATTCCCCTCACACTACTTCATCCCTGCTTTTACACTGATTTTATGAAATAATCTGAACCAGTAATTGCATAAAATAAATAAAACAGAAATCATATGCAAGGTTAAGGAACCACTTCCAAAGAGACCCTTTAAATGAGAATCACTATATACATTTACTCAGCACATGGTATTAATCTCATCCTGAGTCTCTAATTTTTGAGAAAAAATTACCCAGGTATTAGGACAGTTTCCTTAGTGTATCAATAAAGTGCATTACAGGGGAATCACAGTGATACAGGAGACAAAATCCCAGCAGAGATCCCAAAAATTACTCTAACATAGTCTGAAAACATTACAGAGCATGCTTCATTTTAGACTGCCCCTAAATAAACTACCAGGATACCTTCATCCTGTCCTGAAAACTCTTCTCAGGAAGAAAGAAAATGCTATTGTTGCATTTTCCTCAAGAATTTCTCAAGTTTTTTTGCCCTGAGATACCTTGTTTGGTTGGGGTTTCTTTTCCCCTTCTGTGCTCCCCAAACAAATGAGTAACTTGAAGCTTAGGCAGTTACTGAGAAGATGATGTGAACACACTGCAAGGAAGCACAACATCCATGCCGTGTAAATTTCCATCTCTCTGGTAAGACCAGGATTATGTTCCACCATGCAGAAGCACCAGCACAGTCTCTCTCAGAACATAAGCAGGCAAGTGAAAATGAAACCCCTGTAGCCCAGTAACCCTTCATGTTCTCTGAAATGCTGCCATAATCACAATAAATGCCTTATGCAGCTTCTTGGACTATCAAAGGGTTTAGACATCCTGTAAAGTCCAGCTCAACAGCTGCAACAACAGTTTGGATAAAGTTCAGTCAGGAAAGGATTTCTTAATAGTTCCGGATCATTTGCTTTTTTTAACAACAAACAAAAAGCCAACCCCCAAAAGCCTGAAAATGATTTTTCTACGTACCTTCAAGTCTCTATAAACCACATTCTTCTCTGAATGCAGGTAATCCAGCGCTGAAACAATCTCAGCCCCATAAAACCGAGCTCGGTCTTCAGAGAAGACACGCTCTCTTGACAGATGGAAAAACAACTACAAGAATAATAATTTTCAACTTTAAATGTTTCTGAATTATGTCTTGCAGTTCACAGGCCATCCTACTCAGAAGGTGCTATTACCTAAGAGAAAACCTCTTCCCTCCCTCACCCAGCTGTGTTCCCAAATGTGTTAAAAAGCATCATAAATTAAATGATGAGATAATTATGTCTCATATTCACAGATGCACAGATAACCAGATCATGTACTACAGTCTTACAGGTTCTGAAAATTATAAAACTATTTTTGACTGAACTATAATTACATATTAAAACTAAGCCTAATGCACGATTTAGAGAAATGTTAATATTCCAACTTTTCCTTCCTGACTATAACAGTAGTTAACAGTTTCTAGTTCTCTCTCCAAGTATACTCACAATATTAATTTAAGTGTTAAAACTCGTCTGGCAACTAGAGCAACTAGAAAGCAACCTTTCCTTCTTGAACTTCTAAATGTCAGATTACAATATACTGTTGTCATGTAAAATATGAACCTATGCCCAAAACATCTATGTTCTAAAAATGGAGTTAAAAAAATTAGGAGTCTTACTTCTTCATGTTAGTTAAACCTGTGAACAGCTCTGTTTAACTGGGACAACATGGATTAATTAGAATTGCAAAAATGGACTTTAGCTAAATAATCTCAAGCAAAATTAGCAGTAGAACAGGAAAATCCTAAAGTATTAAACATTATTGAATTTCCCTTACCTCCCCTCCATTAGCATACTCCATAACAAAACACAAGCGATCATGTGTCTGAAAGGAATACTTTAAAGCCTGAAACAGATTTAAACCAAAACTTAGAAGACAGATCATAGCGACAGTTAGAAAAGCATTTTTAATAAATTTTCAGAAGCAGACATGAAATTTTCTATTTTAGTGAACTTTTTGTCCTTAAATCTTATATAATACTTGTATTTTCATCTTGCAGCTGAGGACTGATTCACTGCCAACTTATTTCATTAAATAAAGTTAATAAAACATTAAACAAATTCCTTCCAGAAGCTATCATCACCTAAAATGCTGCAAAACAAAGTCCTGGCCCATTAACAGGGACTCAAAGTGTATCGACAGTGACTGTGAAGTTTCCTCCTCTGGCCACAGGTTCAACTGACAGATAAGGGGCCACAACCAAACCCTGGAGCACAAGGTTTCACCACACTGGCTACAAGACCTCTTACATGAAACACGCAAGGGTTTCACACACCAGCCCCCTGCTTCTGCCCTGCTGCCTGCAACTGCTCCCTGCTGACAGGCAGCCAGGGGATTGGCCAGCACTGGCAATACCAATCTGGGAGCAATTCACAAGAAGAGCCCGGATGGAGGCTGTGATGGAGACACACAAGGTGCCTGTGTATAGTCCTGTCACGTGTATTCCTGCGGCAAGAGTAACATCAACTTGTTTGCCATAGCTCTTTTGTCACAGAACATGATGAGCTGGAAGGTGGCCCAAAAGGATCACCAAGACCAACTCCTGGCCCTGCACAGGACCACCCCAGGAATCCACCACGGGCCTCAGAGTGTTGTCCAAATTCTTCTTGAACTCTGTCAGGCTGTCACTGCTGCTGTGACTACTTCTCTGGGGAGCCTATTCCAGAGCCCAACTACTCTCTGGGTCCCAAGCTAAACCCAGTCTTGTAGCTAAGGTCTCAAAACAGCCCTTGTTCTGGATATTCAGGTTTATAAAAGCATTAAAAAGAAAATACTACATGTGATACTGGTATCTTCATTACAAAGGGTGACACTTTTATACCAGTCGTATTTTTCCCAGAAAAATGAAGGACCAGGTTTTAGACATGTCAACATTATTGATTTTACTCAACAGAGGCAATATTTACTTTCAGAGGTCATGCTTAAAGGGTCTGAATTCCGGCTAAGCCCTTGTACCTGGCCAAAGGAAACAACCAGGATCCTACAGAGTTTCTTAGAGGCTTTAAGCAGTTGTAAACAATTCAGAAGCAACTTGTAATAAATATTAGAAACAAAGTCTTGAGATGGAAATTGAATATCTGAACTCAGCCCAGAGAGACTGCTGGCACTGGAGGTCTAAAATGAGAATATGGTTTGACTTTACAATCCAAAAGGAAAGTAGCAGATAGAGCACAGTCCTGCTCTTCCCCTTCCCATTCCACATGCTCCTACCACTATCCTTTGGCTGGTACTACCAGTGCTCTGATTCCACAGTGAGCTGTTTCTGGGAGCTTAAAAAAACAATGAAAACAGATATTTCCCTCCAGTATATCTTCCTCAATTTGTCTGTCACAAGACCAGGGTCACCCTGATCTCTGCTACAAAGAGGAGACCAAACATTTGAAGGGCAAGGAAAGCAGATACTCCTCTCAGAGATAGCAAGTCATTAAATGGGTGAGCCCTAATGTCAAACCACACCCTGAAACACTGTCTTCAAGAGGTGCTGAGGACCTGCTCTGCAAGAATCAGAAAACCTGAAAACGTATTTTCATTTGGGCATCCCAAAAATGGAAGGGTACAAAACTACACAGACACTCTGAAAACACAGATATCACATGCATTATATAAGTTTAAAAAAAAGTAAGGAAAGCCTTGATGGCGTTGATGTCAAGTTACACTATGCAGAGGCAGAAATGCTTACTGTTAGGAACGGGTGCCGAGAGTTCTGTAAAACCCGGTTTTCTGTCAGCGTGTGCGCTACTTCATCCTGAAACACAAGCAGAAGGAAATCAGCAAAGTGATTCCCCACATCAGGGGTCCATTTCAAACATGAACAGAGCAATTATTTACAACTACTCTGAGAATCCTTCCCATGACTCTGACAAAGGCTGAATCAAGGGTGAACCACATCCCTACGTTCCCCATCTACTCACCTTTGCTACAATAACTTCCTTCTTCAGAATTTTCATAGCGTAATACCGTCCAGTTGCTTTTTCTTTAACTAAAATGACCTTTCCAAAAGTGCCTTTTCCCAGTAGCTTAAGGTATTCAAACTCATTCATGGTCTGTTAACGATACAGATAAAGAAGAACTGAATTACATGATCTAACAAGAAGTGTATTATTCTCAGAGCAGAATTCCTCATTCACGTGAGAATGCATTGCATATGTCGCACATGTGGGTTTTTTTAATCCTTTTGTTTAGCAGAATTCAGGAGCAGAAATGATTCTTCCACAAAAATGAACGCCAGTGCACTCCCAAAGATAATCAATCAATTTATTTACAGAAAACCATAAGCTTTCAATTAACTGAATGCTCTTTTGCATGACTCAATACTCAACTGTACAAGTAACACTGAACATATTAATCCATAGCCATCCTGACCTCTTGGCCAGTGCAGACATTCATTAAAAGGCACATGCTGCTCTGCTTCCAGGGATTAAACCCACACCTTTTTTCTGATGCTCCCCACCTCTCTAGAAGACCAGTTTTCTCGTACTTCATCAAGCAGCACTAAAAACTAAAGACCCTGTAAGGCCTCTATCTACTCACTCAATGGGACTTGTGAAAGGGCTTTCCAGTGGTTCACACACTCTGAGTTGGACACATGGGAGAAATACCAACCAGATACTCCCATGAAGTCAAAACAACACAAAATACTTACTGGCAAATTTCAGATATCAGGCAACTTTGGCTAAAGATTTCCTACAACATCCAGTCAACATAAAACACTTCTCACAGCATTAACTTTGACCATTCAACTTAGCAAACTTTAAATCCACTCGATGGTAAGTTACTCAAAATATTCCAACAAGAGAGAAAGAGGAGAAAAAGACAAAAAGAAAACATATAGAAAAACACACATACAGCTACCAACACCTGCATTCCAGCTGTGTTCAGATAAAAACCCCAAGAAGAGGTAGGGTCCAGAGAAAGTCATGGCCTTGTGTTTGGTCCTAAATACCCCTTGGCCTTCATGGGACTTTCCCCCAGGTAGGACTTGTGGTCATCTGGCCACTCAGCAGCTGGGTTAGGGGAGAATGGAGCACTGCCTCTGGTGTGCCAGTGACTGGCAGCTCTGCCAGGCTGGGATACAGGCTCTAGGGGGGATGTGGGGCAGCTCACCGTCTCACCAGGGCAGGGCCCAACTGTCCCTCCCCACACACACATGCACTCCAAAATGACTTGAGACATCCCAACTTTCCAGTCCTTGACAACCACCCCATGCCTCAACACAGGACCACAGTAATGGTACCTTTCCTGTTGTGGTCCAATCTAGCAGACAGAGCAAAAAAGAAATGAAAGGAAAGCACACTGAAACTCACATAATGGGCAGTTGCTATCCCAATAACCAAAATATAAATCTAGTCTAATATCCTCCTATGCAATTCACTGATCCCCACTTCCTGAGTGTCTAGAACTGCAGGTGAGATGCAACGTAAATCAGGATCTGGGGGAAGAGTTCATGAATCATTCTTTCAGCTGCAGTACCCAAAGAATCCAGCAGTTTGACCTATGATTTCCTGTGTGATCCTTGAGACAGCACTCCTTTTCTGTGAGGTTTGGCATTCTTGTTAGACAATTATTTTTGATACTTGCTGGACCTGTAAGCTTGGGTTCCAAAACAGCTTGATGAGTTCAATTTAGGATTCTCTATGACTTATTGGTAGTGCAATACATTGTGCTTCTTGTCAAACTTTGTATGGATCAATAGTTAGGCTGTTTTGCCTTTTGGAGTCCGTTATCTTATAGGTCCAGGCATCAGCACAACCTAAACAAATATACATGTCCCAAATTGCCACCGTTGTCCCTCCCACCAAGCAGGTTTCAAGGGGATTACCAGAACTTGTACCCAGGGAAAGAGGAAGAGGTCAGTGGACACCATGGGAAACAACATTAAGTAAAATTAATAGTCTGAACTGCCTCAGGGGTGGGGTCCAATATATAACAACACCCAGTCATTCCAACCTCCTCGGCACATAATTTTAGTCAAGGTCTGAGTTTGGACCAAATACTTTCTGACTTTACCAGACTCTTCAGCAGTCCTCAAACCCGAAATCTTTTTTCTCTTAATCACTTATGCCTTCTTCATCTACAGCTGAACTTCCCAGCTCCACTTCAGTTCCACTGTCAGCCCCTTTTCTCCTTCCTTCCCGGTCCCCCAACAGTTAAACATCCCCTTCTTCTGTACAATCATGCCTCCTCACACATTGCACTGAGGAGGACATAGGAAGAGGTACACAAACTTGTTTCCATTATTACATGAAATCCTACACGAGTTCCCAAAACTAAACTGGAGGGAGGAATCTTTTCCACTCACTCTGGCAACCACAGTGAACACATGAACATCTCAAAATATGGCAGCAACAAATTAATATAAACATATATGAACATAAATATCTTAAAACCTTTCAAGATAAAAACATGTCAACACTTGATGCAGCAAAGGACAGCAACTCCTCTGTCCTATCACCACTCCATCCTCTCATGGAACACTTCTAGAAGGAGAAAACTTGGTCCCACTCAAACCTACTTCAAGAAGAGGAAGCATCTACTTGGCAATCTTGTGTTCTCTGCTATAGAAAGTTTACTGAATAATTAACAGTCTGTGAAAACAACCTTAGAACACATCAAAAATGCAACCATCACTAATGAAACTTAAGTTATCTAGTACCTTAACAATACTGATGAGTATTCTTAGCACCATGTAGGCCAACTTGAGTAAGAGTTGCTAGCCATCCTTTTGAGACCTTTTCACTTCAGACAAAACAATTTTCATTGGATCTACATATTCTGTTACATCCAATTTTGGAAATTTGAACTCCAGTCCAACAGCCAACCAATAATATACATTTGTTCTTTGTGTGTAATGTTAGAGTGGTGCTTAGGGAAAAGGACACCACTCTCTTTTCTTTCTTGCTCAGCCCTTTGAAACCATACTTGCTACTACAATTGTTAGGTACAAGGTCCTGCTAGGATGGTTGACTAATCCAGGAGCAAACAACTGTGCTGGCATACTGGGGACACTGTTATGAAAATACAAAATGATAAACCATTTAACGTATTTCATTTTCGATTTCAGATTTCATTGCAGCTTTATCTCCAATGGAGGTACTGTTTACTGTATCATCCAATATGGCCCTTTTGTGCTCCTTTTTGTCCAGAGCTGACTTTATTCACATAATTTAGGTGCAGCTGCAGATCTCACAGCTGTGTGTATATTTGAAGTCCTTTCCACTTCTGCTTAAACAGCTCCTTATTCCACTTCCAGACATACACCCAGTCTTCTGGCTGGTCAGGATATACTTGAACATGTAGAGTTATTACCAAGACTAAAACAACACACTTACACGATCATAAAGGCATTTTTTCCCCGAGAAGTTATGGATTCTGCAGTTCCACCTCTGGCCTCCAGCAGCAGGCAAGGCTCAGTACCCAGAGCTGCCAGGAGGACGCAGTGTAGGAGGAGTTTGCAAAGCTTCATTGTCATTACCGGGAAATGGAGGATATTTGAATTCACTACCCACTCACACTTTTTGGAGCTGGCGCAGTTTTTTGTCTCGGTCTTGATCCTTAAATTTTGCAATAAATAACAGTAACATGGAGAAGGCCAACATGGCACCATGTGTTTCCCGTGCATTGGTTCGAAGCCCACTGCTTCCTACACTCTCCCAGTAATTTTACATATTGGACTGAGGAGAGGGATGAGTTTTTCCCCTTCCAACAGGTTTAAACTTTTCACATAACAGGTCACTCCCTCCTCAGAAAGCTTTATTTTACTCCCCATCAGTAAAATTTTCAAAGCATTATCAGTTTTATTTCCTTTAGGACGATGGCTAATTTTCCCTTGCAAATTAACCAATTCTGTTGCAGAGTGTGATATCATCACCATCGGTTCTGCCTCTTGATAGCAGGGCTTGCGGTGGGTGCAGTGGGGGTTGGCTTTCCTGAGACAAACCCCTCTTCCAAGGAGTGGAGGGAGGTGCCATCAGTGACATCATGCTCAGGGAGTCCCACCTCCTCATTTTTCACCAATGGGCAGAGTTTATGGTTTTGGGGGGGTGGGAGGGGGGTTGGCTTTGTTGCACCAAAGTTCTCCAAAGAGCTGAGGGGGCTGAAATCACCTTCAGGGAGGCCCAACTTCCTTCCTAGGCTGAAGACCTTGGTTCATCCTCCACACCTTCCTCAATGGTGTTAATTTGCAACTCTAAAGCTCTTTGGTTCTGCATGAAGTTGTTTAACAGGTTTCTCAGGTTTGGGGCTAGTTGCTTTTGGGCTGTTAATTCTCACTCCGCCCTGAGGCGAGCTATTGTTTCAGCCTCCAAGGCAATTTGCAGCTTCACCAGCTCTTTCTCTGCCCCTTCCAACACATGCTTCTTTATCTTTCTGGACAGCCATTAAAGACTCTGAAGCTGAACCCTTACCAGGTGGTTTTTTCCCTGCTTTTGACAAAGTTCCAATATTCTCCGCAAGTATCTGTGTTTTCTGCCAGTTTTTCTCAGACTACATGTCTGTGTCTGATCAAGCTTCTATACGCGAGATTCCATGACCTTTTTGCCAGAAAACACTGGTTTTGACCGAAATCTACCTTCTCCCTATTCTGAGTTGGATGCATGGGAGAAATACCAACCAGATATTCTCATAAAGTCAAAACAACACAAAATACTTACTGGCAAATTTCAGATATCAGGCAACTTTGGCTAAAGATTTCCTACAACATCCAGTCAACATAAAACACTTCTCACAGCATTAACTTCGACCATTCAACTTAGCAAACTTTAAATCCACTCGATGGTAAGTTACTCAAAATATTCCAACAAGAGAGAAAGAGGAGAAAATAACAGAAAGAAAACATATAGAAAAGCATACATACAGCTACCAACTCCTNCAACTGTCCCCTCCCCACACACACATGCACTCCAAACTTATACAACCACAGGCTGCTGCAGCCTCAGTTTGGGAAAAATTTCAAGATGCCCCCAAAAGGAAACTTCCATATTCTTCCCTAGAGCTGGCCAAGGAGATTTTCTGCTAAATTGCTCAATACAGTTGATGTCAGGACCCCAGTAATCATTTTGGTCATCCTCACTAACATGTCCAGGAGAGACAGTCACTGTTTCAGAAGACTGTGTCCATTTGATGAATGAGGTGGTTCTTGCACTTCTATTAAGGACTGCTCAGCAAGAGCAGGATCTGTTCAGCCAAAGACCCAGAAGCCTAATGGCAAGCTCTGACTCAGAGTGGCATGAAAACAGCCACCCACATCACTCTGAAAGCACCGACATGACACAAGGGTAACACACAAGCTTAGTGAAGACACTGGTGGATGGCTATCTTTTTGTAGAAAAACTTCATCTGTTTTCCCAAAACTGAAACAAACTTATGAAGGTGGGTAAGCATGACAATGGTGAGATGAAGACACAAGGAAGTGCCCACCTAAAATCCACAGAAAATGCATTCACATGGGGAAAGGTTCTATCAATTCTCTCTTGCAGGAATAGGTGGGAACACTTTCAGAAACAGAAATACGAAGAGAGGAACACGATGAAGTAGAGAGAAATAAAGTGAAGTTGAAGACAGATTCCTAAAAAGGATCAAGAGGGCAAAGATCCCCTCTGGCATGTACTCATGTAAGGAAGGCCATTTCTTAGCTAGCCCTCTGCATTCAGACTATGCAGTGCCTAATGCAAAACCTAAGTTGTAGGAGCACTACGGACAGACACTGTAGTGGCTGGCTGGAGTTAGCCTAAACCCTTAATCCAGAGCAATTAAATCCATGGACCCACCCTAAATCCTGCAAATCCACCAGAACACCTTTGCACCAGCCTGCAAAGAGTTTACAGAGTCACAAGGTCCAGCAGGAGCTTTGGTTTCAGGCTCTGTACCACAGGAATATAGGCATACCAAACCCAGACCTGAGCTGGCCTTGAAAGCCATCCAGAGTAAGGACATGTGAAGTCAGAACTCTGGCAGACTGAGGCAGGCTCTGTTCAGCTGACACAATTCTTTCCTCCAGAAGCTGCATCTACAGCCAGTCATGTAATTGTCAGGGCAACAGACACGGCTTGATGGCTATTTCTTGTCTATATTTCAGAAGACCTAAAAAACAGTTATTCCTGCTATACTTACCACTTTGTGTTTTGGCTTTGTCATAGAAACTTCCATTTCTTCGGCACCTGAATTATCACTGGGAGAGCCAGATCTAAAATCCATCATCTCTTCCTCTTGTTTCTTGAGGCTGTCTGCTACTGTTTGGATGGCTTTTGTCCATTCTTCCCTGGCAAAATATAGGCAAAGACATCATTTACTTGTGGCTTCAGATACCATCTGCCATGGCAAGGATCACCAAGGAATACAGAGCCACTAATACTCTCTGATGAATTAATGGAAGATATGATGAATTATGTGCATTTTCAAGCACTGTAAAAATGCATTTTTAAAATCTTTATTAGTAATACTAGAAACAAGAGACAACTGAAGTCCTCTCAGTCTGGACATAATACAAGGCTTTTCAGATAACTGAATTTCTAATGGACATTCAGTCTACAGCTTAGGATATGACCTGGTGATACAGAGACTCCCATAACCAAAACAGACTTGCCAAAACCAAAAAGCAAAAGGCTTACATGAAGCACAAAGCAAGTGAAGACAGCTTCTACATTTCTATGATGCACTGAAATACACATCCAGCTCCTGGGGACACTATGGCACCTCTTCACAAACATCTCCCGAATTTTAGTGGCTGTACTGGCAAGGGATGTTCTTGGAGAAGTTATTAAAGCACAGGACACTTAGGTTATTCTTTTGTTATAAAGATGATGACATTAGTACAGCAATTGCTGTGTAAACTTTAGCAGAATGTCAGCAAAAGCAGTGACATTTCATCTTGGGCACAGGTCTTTGTTACGATAAAGTTTCCACAGCTGTTTCAGCCACCAGTGCTCTAACAGTGACCCCTTCAACTCCCACGGAGACCACTTCCACTCCAGTGTCCTTTGGGAGATTTCACACCTTTGGAAGCTACTGAAGTGAAAGTCCTTGGCCTTCACTCAATTTCACTGCAAATTTATTGAACATAAAGAGTACAACTCATAAGGGCTTCCAGGGTCTCAGGACAGGCTTTAAAGACACACACACAGGAGTTGAAGACACATCCAATGGACTATCTGAACTTAATATGTTTACTGTCTTTTATATATGCAGGGAACAGGATGTGGTGGTTTAGCTGGTGTTTTCTAGGGACTGGCTAAAATCTTCTCCTAAGGACATCCCAGGTAAAAAAATTTTGCTGCTACAGAAGGATCAGCAGCAGCCAATGCTGAACAACACTGTGCACAATCTGCAGTGCAGCCATGCCATCCTTATCAATGTCCAATTTTTCACTGGTCCTATGAAGTTTTTTTTAAAAAATCATATCTGAACATGTGAGTTTCCATTTATAATGGATGCAAGAGGCAGATCATTCCCCAGCGGAAGCAAAGTCCATGGGGAAAAGTATCCAACACAAGATTTTAATAAAAACTGCACCACATAAGGTCTTTCCTGCCTTGTCCATTCTTTCTTTTGGATTTTGCCTGAATTGTGTATGATTCATCCAGCCCTGTCTGGGGCAGCAAGGTAATGCCAGACATTCAGAAGATTCTCCCTATACTCCCAGCACAGACTGCTCTATTCACCATCACTAACACATTCCCCTATTTACTAGTCATATTTTTATTTTCAAAATGACTACGAAAAGAACTTCTTCTGCTCTTTTCTCTCTCCATTTCTTTCAAAAAAGCAAACATTGGTTCCAAAGGCATATAGAAAGCTAAAGGCTTATTGACCTTCATATCTCTTTTGTTACTGACTTGGTAGAGATCTCAGCCCTCCTGAAGCGAGTATCTTTGATTTCTGGGAGAACAGAATTTCACCCTCAGCTTTTATGTCTCAAGAGTACACAACAGAGGTGACTAACACTCTGAGCCCTGAAGTGTCACAAAGCTGACTTAATTGGCTAGGAGGGAACAAAACAAGACTGAAATACAATCTTCCCCCAAGTGGAAACTGCTATTCACTCCCTTTAGGGTCACTGACCACAAAGTTTCTAAAAGAAAAAAGGACCAGTTTCTTTTTCTTTGCTTTTAATTTGACTTAACCTTCTTCTGATCATTGTAACAGAATCAAAAGTAATAATAAGGAGCATGCAAAGTACATGTAAAGGCTATGAAAGAAGTGAGTAATACCGGGTAGAATTTACTGGTCTTCAAAATAAACATGTGCTAGTACATATCTAGGGAGGACCAGGGTTTTAAGATACCCACTCCCTAAGGGCAATGATACTGGAATAATTTAAGTTCAGTTTCTGAAGAGCAAGTAAATATTTAAATACTCAGTAGTTGTATTATAGCCGTGCTAGAAAACCGTTCTCTCTGGAGGTAAGAGATCAATTCTCCAATGATGAGAGCACAGGATGTAGCTCTTAGCTTTGTTTCCTAAAAGATGAAACAGAAATCTGCACCTGCAGCAGATAACTATCACCTTTATTATCTAATTTGCATAAAACATTAGCAATCAGCAATGATACAAGTAACTTTTCCTTTAGAAATACTGTGTCTAAATAGTCTTTAAAAGGTCACTATTTTGACACAATTCAACTCTGCCTGAATCTATTTCACTTGTGCTCATCCTTCCAGAAACTCCCAGGTCAGAAACCCTTCATTTTACATACCATAACATTTCCAGTGAGAAATGAACCTTATGTTTCCAGAAATAACTACCTGTGTGCTGGTACACACCTGCACCCATCCGTTTTGGATACCCAACCTAGCAACAATTCACTTATAAACACTGCTCAAAATCCACTCTCTGAAATCCCCCTTTAGGATTGCTTTTATACTGGAAAACACGCTAAAACTGAGGAACTCGAAAATTATTTGTCACGTTTCAGTCCAGACGTACATCATCTGATAAATAAGAGCTTCAGCAGAGGACTCACTATTAATGCTGAGCACTTGCATCTGCTTTTGCAAGGAGTTTATGCATTAAATATGAATGAAACATACCGCTCCTCTGGAGTCTCCACATGAAATGTTCTTTCAATTACTGTGGTCCACTGGAGGCATCTAATGATAAATGTGTTTGGTTTAGGTCGCTCTGTCTTCATCAGCTGGCACTCTACCACAATCAAGGAAGAAAGAGTCATGGTACATAAGCAGGTTTAAATAATCATTTGTCTTTATTCTTATCTAGCAAACTGTTGCAATTAATCAGCCACAGAAATCTCTGTAAGTACATCTTTAGGAGACTTGAGACAATTTACTGTGTTGATGAAACCAATAAATAGCTTGGGAGATAGCCATCTAAGCAGCTCTGAAATCAAATTCTGCTTTGAAAGGCTCCACATTTGGTCTGCCCATAGAGGTAAGAGAAATGTGATGTGATTACACAGAAGCCATTCAGACTCAGGTCCCATACTCTAAAGGTCATCCAGAGCACAGCACATGGTCAAAGTCATTTGATAATGCAGCAATTACATATACTGAAACTGAAGTCAAGCCCCCACATTTCCTCCTATTGACTTTCCCACATAAAACCCCATCCATGGGTTCCAGGGAGCTGCAAGAGGAGGTCTGATCATTTTACAGCAACCTGATGAAGATCAGACTCAGCATTTCCAGTCCTCAAACACTAGAGGGAACATCAAACTGCAAAGGCACCCCCTGAGAAGACCCCGTTCCAAAAGCCTTCGGGAGAGCTGCCGCAGTCAGATGCTGCACGGACACACAGCGGGCAGCTTCCATCACTGCCAGGGTTTAAGCACAGCCTAAAAAGGCTACAGAAGTACAGCTACATGCTAAGCCACCACTTCCTTCATCAAAATGTTCTGTTGACAGCTGAGTGTAATTTTTTTAAATTTCTGAATCACATCTACTACTTTAAGCTTCTTAGGATGTTACAAATGTTTATCCTTTGAATTTGGGCCAGAAAATGCTCCTGATAAAGGGTACACTTTAGCTCTGCTAACAGAGATCTCAAAACCAAAATAAAATCGTTGAAATAACAACAGGAGCCAAACCACCACATTTTTTAGATAAATGTTAATAGAAAACTAATTAATTAAACAGATCCTGCTACAGGAAAGTCAAATTAAGAAACCAAGTGAGCAGGGGGAAAATAAAATATAATTGTGCTAATTTTTTTCTTGCATTAAACTCTTTTCCCTGCAATTAATGAAACCACAAGCTGCTGTTATTTGGTCTTCAGTTTCTAAATCGACTCCTAAATAAACAAAAAGGCACTATGAAGACAAGAAGAAATTTCTATTTACTGCTAGAGCTATGAACTTCCTCCACCATCAGCAACGTGCAAGCGGAGGACAGAATCCACCAGAATAACAGTACACATTACTAAGGCTACACTGGCACCATTAGGTTAATTTCATTATTGTGTAAATTTAGAATGCTCAGTTTTAAGTTCAAGCTCTTAATTAGCACCAAGATAAAATATTTACTGCCAGTGTTTTTGGGCGCTGTATTTTTGGCAATATATTTCACGCCTCATTTGCTGCTGGAATTATAAGCTTTTCAATTAGTAACTCTGCATTTTTCATGACAAGAAATATAATTTTTCTTTAATAGCGCGCTGAGGTTATACTGCGTCCTACTAAAGCACTCCAATTAGATAAGAGAAAGTTTATTAATGAGTCATGCAAAGGCTTTAGCGCAATACACGGCACTCCTTCATTCAGATTAAACAGCTTCCACGCAGCAATGCAGCTGCACTGGACTCGGCCTTCCAGCCACCTCTGTCCTCTCAGAGAACAGCAACGAAAGCCAAACACAACTGCCCAGTGAGCCTGGTGCTGATAAATTCCGCTCTAAAGATCACACTCCTGCTCCCAGACCTCCCACCTCCGTTTAGCTGCCCTTCTTTTTTGTTGTTTGTTTGTTCTGCCTCCCGTTTTTATCTGCTTAAGTGATTAGATTAAGGCTGGGGTTGTCCTCTAGGAGCCTGCACAATGCAGCCCTAAGACACCAAATCTGGCTGAAGACTCGAAGAACAACATCAGGCTATTTCCTAACCTTGTGCTAATACAGAGCTGCTCTCCCATACTTATCCCAAAGTACAACATTATAAAGAAATAAACAGAGAGGTTTTGCTTAGATTTTAAAAACACTTCAGAGTCATGTTCTTAAGTAGCTGCATAGACATTTAAACTAGCCATGAAGTCTAGATTTAACCATTTAATTTCAGCACCACACAAGGCTTTTCCTGCCATAGACGGGGACCAATTAAATGTCACTCTTCCCCTCAATCAGCACTGTCCATTGATATTTGTTAAGCTTGCTGATCCAGCAATCTTTAAGGCATACAGCAAGATGAATAATAGAGATTTGTCAGTTAATAACCACTATAATTCAAGAATGTCACCCAGAATTGTTTTGTTTAGTGAACAATATGCTGTCTAATTACCCTGCTCAATCATAACACCATATAGCAAGAAATACAGAAGGCTTTACTCTTAAATTGCTTTACCAAAGTGCTGTACCACATAGGTTCTAGAAGTTTGAAACTACCACTTATTTCTCACGATATATGACAATCAAATGGATTTCATCAATGAAGCAAATAAACAGTAGTCTTTGTCTTACTTTCAAACTCAATTGAGGGCTTTTCACTGTAGTTAAAAAGTTAGAGAAGCACCAAATTCACCTTCTCTAATCATGTACTGCAAGATGCACCACTCCAGCAGAGTACAGATAGAGATGCTGTGTAGTATTAGGTCTGATTTATGGCATGTTTGGAGGGTTCTGCTATAAAAATATTCAATTTCAAATAGAGGCCGAGGGTTGCTTACCCACTTCTAAGAAGTTTTTCCTGTGAAACAGGCCAACGTAAGTATTCCCCATTTGCAACAGAGTAAGTACTATGAACAGCAGCCTGCTAAAAATTATTTAAATTGCTCTAAAGAACCTCTTGATTCTTTCCTGGCTTTGGTCTTTTAAAGTAAGTAGGACAGAGCAATTGTTCCTAACAGGAATAGACACCAAGGCATTCAAATGTAAATTACCATTTTGTATTTGAAAGACACTTAGTATTATCCCAGTGACTTTCTAAAATGTCACAATATTTGCTTTCCCAGCACTTAAGCTAAAAGGCAGATTACTTTCGATGAAAGTGTCAAACTCTGCTCCCTATATAATGACATCACACTTAAAACAACAATGTCAAGGAAGAATCCTTCCTATTCCTGCTTTGGTTTCTTTAGGGAAGGGTATGGAAAACAGAAAAAAGAAAACAGAAAAAAAAAAAAGGAAAAAGGTAGATAAGGAAAATAGAATGATGAAGAAATAAAACTTTAGGAAGACAAACAGGAATGTTATGTTGAAGTGTTTGTATTCTGCTAGCACCACTGGACAGATTCAACTCTGAACTGTTCAGCATGGCAAAAATGAGGGGGCAGAAGCACCAAGTTACAGACCTGCACAAAGGTGGCTCTTAGTAACAGCAGACAAAAAATCCAACCACTAATCTGGTCATCCTGTACCCTCTGAAAAATGCTTGACTGCAGACACACAGTCCTGTCCCAAAAGGAGCTCTCGTATTGTTGAGCAATTATGTTTTCAGCAGTACAACAAAACCGCCACAGTCCATCTTCCTTTTTGACAGCTGGGAGAAATAATCCCTTTCTAACAGGAACAGCCTCTCTCTCCATGTGGTTTTTCACAATATTCTGCTTTTCTCAGCTATATGGTTTTAAAGGCTTATAATCTAATAGGGAGACACACATGATAATCCAAGATTACAACTGGTATGAAGGCTACTTATCTCACAGATTTGCAACTCAGGCTCTATTTGCTATTCATCTGCAGGAGCTCTGGAGCAGAACATTTAGGTACAGACTTTTTTATTCCTTATACCTTATTAGTGGTAAAGTACAGAACACAAACACAAATAAGATTCAAAATTCTCAGTTAAACACTCAGGCACCATGCTTCATAAGTGTTACTTTGGGTTCTTTTGTATTTGTTTTTTGTTTGTTTGTTGTTGCTTTTTTTTTTTA
>VZUA01024643.1:0-22052 GCA_013401035.1 Horornis vulcanius | reverse complement strand
AAATTCTAAGTTTTCAGCCACAGAAAACCTTCACCTATACCTAAATTAGGAATAAGCACATAAAAGCAAACTTCCAGAACCTTTTTTAAGCAAAATATCTTTGTTCATTGCAGAGTTTTGAATAATAACCTTATCTCTGCAAGTATTTTAAGCAGCTTGTAAGAAGGTAGCCTTAGCTGGATTCTGGTGCAGCACAATTCCAAGCCTGGACTACAACAGCACTGCAGGAGGGGTGCTGGTGTGGTTAATTCAGGTTGTGACAAGGCCACCACCATCACATATGTGCAACCAGCCCGGCCAAGCACCAGCATTATTGCATTAGGGAGTCCAGAGTGCCAGATCCCTGTGCACAATGGCTGGGAATGCTCTGCAGGACATGAGTCCCTGCCTCCATCCTGGCTATAGCTACAGTTCAGGCAGTCCTGAAAACCTTGCAGCTTCTTGCTGGCAACGTAGTGGGGCAGTGATTCAAGAGGGAATGGAGGTGACCTGGCACATCTAAACTTAGCAGCCAGCAGCAGGATTGCTGGAAAGGAAATGCTGTGCTTGCCAATAGGACCCATCTTCTCTGCTACCAAACAGTCACACTGCAAATCTCAACTGCATTTTGAGGCAGTTTCAACCAGAGAAACTTGATGTGATAGATAAAATTCACAGGGGCTGGCCTCCAGCAAAGCAACAGTCACAAGAGAAATCATGCGACCATCTGGCTGGCTCAATTTTGCCACAGCAAAATTGCCTTTTCCAGGATTCTGGAAAAGTCCCAGAGCATTACAGAAACCTCAGGCTAGGGGAAAAAAGATTCAGTTCTACACATCTCTCAGTTGCCTCATGGTCACTAAAGGCAAGAGTGTACAGGCTTGTCACACAGACACTGAAACACAACTATTGATTTAGCTCCATACAAATTTCACTCTAGTTAAAGAAACCAAAACAAACAACACTAGAAATGTACACTATGTACACTCAGATTCAAACAATTGCTGTTGATGAGAGCAAATGGTGACTGAAGCAAAGGTAAGCCAAAGAACAAAATATCCTTTTGTATCTGCACTGCTTACCAATGTATTAAACCTCCTTTCACTTTTTTGTAGCTCTCCCTCCAAGGAAATCATTCGTGTTAGAAAAAAAAATAGCTGGATGAACACCCCACAGCAGGGAACTGAACATCAATAACTTGTATTGGAGGAAAAGCCAAGCCATCTGAACAAAAAATGGGAGAACAACAGTGCATGGCTCCTGATAAACAACTGTGTAAGTCACGAAAGACAGTTCAGTCTTGAAGAGCTCTCAAGAGTCTGTACTGGTAGCAGAAGTCAATGAGGGACAGTGCTGAAATTTCTAGATTGCACATAGAGAACTGCAGTAGAATGCTAAATTGAATGCATGCCTAATGGAAGACTTGGATTAATCATTTGAATAAAAATAACACAGGTAAAATGCTTGTTGTGATACTGCTGTCTTCCTGAAAATGTTAGTATGACTTGTGTATTTTTAATCACTACCTTAAATACATTTTTGCTTTACTTGCAAATGCCTTTTCATGCACAGAATCCAACAGCATGTTCTTCTCCATTGCCAAGTGTGCCCTCAAAGACAGTTGTCCCATCAATGTCAGTCAGGACAAGCCATGACTGTAAATTCATCCAGGTTTAATTTTTCCCCGATATTCATTTTACACATTCCAACGCAGTGAAAGGCACCAAGGCTCCACTGAGGCAGCAGAACAGTGCTCAGTGCCCAGCATCCATCACAGCCTGGGATTAAATGTCCAAAACGAAGTGTAGTTGATCTGTCAGACAGAAATTCTTCATTCTCGAATAGTACATCTTGTGACTGATACAAAGTCTCCATGCAGATTAAATTGCCAGTGTTCACCTCACCCTTTGCCTTCTGTTTAGCAGAGTGATTTTATTTCATAAGACTCCTGGAAATAAAACACCACCGTTTTATTTCATGTTTTTCTTGAATTTAAGTTATTCCAAAGTTGAACAGCTTTTGCCTTAATGGCCTTTGGGTTTTAGTTCAGTTAATATATGTAAAGAAAATATGTCAGAGTTCTTATTCAGCATCTTCTCATCTTAGTTTAGGCCTTGGTGTATCACTTGTTATTTATATGATATCTAAGGGAAAAAATACAGCTCTGTATGAAGCTAAAGGAAATGTTTCAAGTGTCATTTTAAGACATGTATCAGAAAAGATTATTTGCTCCATGCTTTCCTGTTAAAATACTATTTCACCATTCATATGACCATTCTGTATTCTAAGTTCTCTGCCCAAAGTCAACTGTGTTACAGAATCAGAGGAATGGTGAGCAGGAGGGACAGCTGGAGGCAATCATCCTTTAGCCTGTTCTTCCCCAAACTAAACATGTGCCTTCCTTGGGGACTTTGACTCCTCATGGAATATGTGATCCAAGTCCCTTGCCATCACGATAGTTTAGACTCTGTGCTTCAAGCTGATTTCTTTCTCCCTTTTGTCTCTTCTTCTGTAATGATGTTACCATGGACACCCCAGTGTTTATAGCTTACTGCAATTACAAGACATAATTTCTACATTTTCATTTACTCACAACCAGAACCATTTTACAATAGCTGAAGAAAATAAAAAGGAGGAAAATTGAGCATAGGTCATGCTTCACTTTTAAAAGGCTGGCCATTTCCAGGTTCTCTCATACTTGCAGTAAAAACATTAATCATCATAAACTCATTTTGTCTAAAAGCAGAGGTAATACATTTTTCCATGTAAATCACTTCATTGCCATGACAGAATGATGTCAGAGAATCAAAATAGGTGATATAATAAATTTTCCTTTTGGAACATTGTTTTGTACTAAAGGTTATGGGGGGCAGGGGGAGGGAAGGGGACATGATTGATGTCAGCTTCTAAAGAGTAAAATATGATTTTAATTTTCATTAAATAGACCTAAATACTGTATTGACACAGACACACTTTTACAGACTAAGACAATATACACACGGCTTAAAAATGGTGCAGTAAGAACCTAAAACCTTTCTAGAATAAAAATCAAGCTCTAGCTAATAGTTTGTAAAAGATTATTAAAATAATAATTAGCATAGCATATTTTAATTTCTTCCCCTTTTTTAAGCACAGTTTTCAAAATTCAGGGCTTCACGTTCACCATTTGTACAGGCATATATAGTTGAACACATAAATTAAACTGAAATTAGCTTAGCATCTCTTTTGACTGTGTGCATAAGAATCCTCAAACAACAAACCAGTGGTACAGGAGAGAAATAGAATTTTATTTCTCCTCCTCCAAAAGCAAGCAACCTTGTCTGAATTATAGCCTATACTTTATCCAAAATGCAACTATTTTCTGAAATGCTGCAGCAGCCTGGTAGAACAAATGTATATATATGGCATCATGGAAGATGGAAGGATTGGGACCAAACCTAAAAGTCAAAGCTGTTACTCCCCATTTCTCTCTGTAAGATTTTTGGAAGAAATTACCAATTTTGGTTTGATTCAAATATTTTTTTTCCTATCTGGTCTTTTTTATTCCTTTGGAGAAAACATGAAAAGCAAACTGGGGAAATAGCTGAAAATCTGTTTCCCACAGCTTTAATCCCTCCCCCTTGCTGTAGCCATGGTATGTCTAACCACAGCCCTGCTGGGTGAGGCAGAGCAGTTCTCTTTCCACAAAGCTGATCTAATCCAAGGTGTGCAACAGCCCACACAAAACAGCTGCAGTGAAAAAGCAAGACCCTTTTAAAACATCCACTTCCTATACAGATAAAATGGAAGGCTGGATACCTCTCAGCATTTATCCAGCTCTTAAAATGGGTCCCACAGGGCTGAGGCCCTTTCAGCTTTCCAGGCAGCAACTTTAAGGCCAGGTTTTTGTACATGAGACTTTTATATCTTAACTTAGAAATTAGACACCCTGAAGAAACAAATACCATCATGCAGAACACCTACTTTGGGCAAAAGAGAATTAACACTCAAAAGTATGGATTTGTTCATTATTTGTTCCTTTTCATGCTCATATTATACTTCAACACCTGACTCCAAAGGAGAAGCAATTTTGTTGGGGCAGTTTAATTCTGTAAAATGTCAAATTTCTGTATCTGTTTCCCCACAATGGCTAACACAATGGCTAACACAAATGTTCTAATTATCCATTTCATCCTGAAGCACAGCACACAGCCCTGTGACATGGCCTGACTTGACTTTGCAGGTCACTGCTGCACAAATGGGGGTGGTCTCCAGCACTCCAGAGCTGAGCTGCCAGCTGAGCTCTGGTGCTCATCCAACAATGCCATCACTGTGACAGTGCCATCCTCAACCTGACAAGAAGCTGCCTGAACAAAGAGGCACCTGTCAGGAACTGCAGCCTCCAAGGGATGCACAGGGCAGTGTGGATGGAAGCAAGGCAGGAGGGCAGGGTGTTGAGACCTCTCAGTTTCAGAGGCAGTGACCTGTTTGGCCAGCTCAGCTGCTCACGCAAGAAAAGCCTCAGCTCATCTGCCTGGCCAATTTTCAAACTTACCTCCTAACTTTCCATTTCCTTCTCTGTTAAAAAAAATGAAAAAAGATAAGAAAAAAAGATTAAAGTTTATGTATATATTTTAGTGGATCCTTAAATTAATGTGATTTATTACATAAGGAAAGTTTCTTGGTGAATTCAACCTAATTTGTTTATCAGTTATGTTTATTCATTTTTATTCAGCTTGATTAGCTCACAATTTAAATACCTCTAGATGGGCTCTGAAATACATTTTTGGGGTAGGGCATATAATCAGCATGACCTTGCACCAGGAAAACCTCAGTACACAGTATAGGGGAGAAAAAACCAAAACTAAAACAGAAACCAAACCAAAACAAAAAAAACCTCAAAACAAAACCAAAAAACCACCAAACTAAACAAATACCACCATTAAAGCCTCCTGAATACACACAGAAAATAAACAAAGATCTTTATTTTTCCATACTTCTACATACTGTTCAGCAATCCTACTGCCTCACACATCAAAAAATCTTATTTTTCCCTTTTCCTTTTGTTCTTACCCTCAGAAAGGAAGACTGTATTTCCATAGCTGTACTTGCGTGCCAGCCCACTGATCATGACAGCAAAATCAAATGAAATAACCCTGCCTTGTTCTGACAGGTATGACACAGTCTCTGTCCTTCTGATGAGCTTCATAATTTCTCAATACTGATACAGGGGAAAGGAAATAGATTAAGGTGCAGTATCAAGGCATTAATCTATAGCTGCATACTGATTTCCTGGCATCTTGGAGGACGCCACCTTAAATGAGAACAATCCTTGGCAGCAATCAGTCAGGATCTGGGTGATATAATCTATACTGCTGACTCTCAAGAGACTCAAAATAGAATCAGATCCAAAAAAATTGACTCAATTATGAATTCCTCTCACTAAAGCATTTTAAACCCAAGCTCTGTATTCTCAAGTGCTGTTTCCCTGCATGACTCCTTTCATCAGCTCATAGGTTTCTCCCATTCATTTATCTTTCTCTCACTGCAAAACCTACTATCAACTTTTCCAAAATTTGCATTGTTCTTTCCCTTCTATATTCTCCCTGCTCATGCAATGCTTGACTTCTGTCCTTCATTAAATGTTCTCATAAGGCAAGGCCCATCACTCCAGGCTATTTAATTAGTGTTTAGGACTTAATTTATATTTGGATGCTCAATTCTCTTAACTCATACGGTATTTTCTATCTTAACATTAAAATCTTCACCACTTTCTCCTAAAATGGCACCCTAAATGTGTTCCATTTTATTATTTTTCAGGCTCTTCACCTTTCTGCCCCTTTTAAGAAGAAAATGTAAAATGCAATTGAGTAATTGAAAAATGATTCAATTCAGCAATATGTTAACGTCACATTTAAATGGTAAAGACAGCTGTAACATAGAAGGGAAATGCATGCACACATTCTCCATATTGCATTCAGTGCTGGAACAAAGTGTAGCTGTCACCTTTGTGTTTACTTCAAAAAACTGAGTAGTCAAACTTCTCTACTCCTTTATGTTGATAAAGATAGGATGGGCTGTAAAGTAATACTGAGGCCTCTTATCCTCTAAAGCCATGCTGAAAGCTGACAATTAAACCTGCCAGCTATGGATATATTAAATTCCCTCTAATTCCCTCAACTTACTACATGCAGAAATGAATTACTTTTTTTTTTTTTTTCAATCCTTGCAAATGTGTCTCCCTCTAATAATTTCTGCCAGGTGCACTGTGGTAAGCCAAAGAATAACATTAAGCAGTTTGCAAAGGTCTTCTATGCAGCATTTGCTGAAGTAAAATTTCTGTTTCCTCTTGTTTTGACATCCCAGTGACTGCAGTGCAGAATTGCTCTAACCACTGCACTTACAGGTGACAACATGCTGATATCTTATTTAAATTCTGCAAGGGCACCATCTGCCCTGTTTTTGAGCTATGAGGCTGAAATGCTCTTTATTCCAAGACAAACAGGAAGTGTTTTAGAGAAAAGGATGCAAATTTTGTGGGGGAGGAAGGAACATGCACTAGGTTTCATTTGCTTTAAAAAGTTCTATTGCACTCCGAAGAAATAAAGCAGACTTCAAAGGAGTCTTGGCCAAGCACTGAACCTCTTGTCCAGATACTTAACCTCTACCAGCAGAGCTGCCACAATTTTCATGGAGGTTTTTCCCAAAGGTGACTCTCAGCACAAAATGCTACCTTTAATAACTGTTTTCCTTGTCAGTAATAGTAATGTATCAGACCTTTTATATGTCCACTCTCTCCCCTTATTCATCGCCTCCTGAACAAGGCACTAGAGTTTTTAATACACGTGTATGGAATGTATGGAAACTGGTACAGCAACGTTCATTTCCATTGCCTGTTTACCCTTTCCTCCACAAACACATTCATCTGTCTTTCACACTGCATTATGGACAAACTAAAACAAAGCCCTTCCAGGCTTGTCTGCAATGCCACTTCTCAGCACTCTTCTTTTCATCCTTTTCCAGGATCTACCATGACAGCTCCTGCAATGTCCTGATTGCAAATGCATGGAGGGTTTGCAGCAATTTCCGTTATTTCTGTAGCACTCAGATCTTTTCATTAAAAAGATAAAATCCGACAAGATGCAGCTGTTTACACAGCTGACTTATGAAAAGATTGTTTTTTCTGCCTTTTACTACATCAGCTCTCCAAAGCATCCCCAAGTTTGTTTGTAACAACTCTTTCCATCTTAAACACTGAAATGGTTCTTGTCAGAGCCCCTGGGGCACCCATGGGCCTGACAAGCCTGACCAGCCCCACCTGGGGCTACCACACACACCTGTTCCTGTGGGCTCAGGAGCATTATTTAAACCCAGGCCAGGGCTGGTAATCTTTGCCTGGACTAGGATTGGTTTCTGTCTCTGCTCTAGCCATGGATTCTGTTGAACTGAACCCCTGGGCTGGCTTGGCCTTGGACCTGGTGAGTTTTTGTAATGCTCTTGATTTGGTTGGGCTCTGTGGGTCTGCCTTGCTCAGGTGCTGTGGGCAGTGGGCCCTGACTGTGAGGGACACTGCCCTGCCCTACCAGCTCTGTCCCCACCATCTCCTCTCCCACCTCACCAGCCCCAAGGAGCAGTCAGAGCTTGCTGCTGCCTGCCAGCCCTGTAGCAAGGACTGCTACCTAAATCTTCTGTTGCAATGAAGATTTCTGGTCCCGCTTTTAATACGGGCTATTAAACATTACAAAATTACTTCCTAGGCTACGAGTTAGCAAAGTAGCTTGATTGCAGTGCTAAAGTCAGACTTTCCCTGCAACTGGCAGACTTCTTATGCTGTGTTTGTACACTGAGTGGAACGGCAGGATCTATCAGAAGCACAACCCTAATATGAACAAAAAGCAACACAGCTTAGGAAATTCAAAAAGAAAGGCCCTCATCCCTCATTCATATGAGCTCAAAAACTGCTATTGAAATGTTTTCCATTAAAATATGTTTATAGAAATAGGAAAACTGCAAAGGCTCTGTTATGTGAGCACTATGGTGGCAAGCAAAGCTCAAGCTGATGGCACTGAACTGCATTGTCGACATCAGAGAAAAAACTCTCGCTGTCTTCTTACATGAACTGAGTGCAGATGAGTCATGTTTAAGATAATTTTTGGTTTTATTTTGTCCTGTGACTTCGTCCAAGCTACTCATAGCTTGAAGATTATCCTCTGCTGAACTTGCCAAATTTCTCACATTTGAATCTGCTGGCTGCTAGAATTACATGTAAAACTGTGTCCTGCCCCACAAGGCAATATTTGTCAGAGACATGTCCTTTGCCTCTTAACTCGTCATTTCAATTAAAAGCATGAGGTTAATTTGCAAAAACCATAAGAGAATTCAAAGGCAGATATTCTACCTGAGAAAGCTGTAAATTTTTCCAAGAGCAGATATCTGACTACAACAGCGCTGGAGCATGTGCTGAAAAGAACCCCTGCAGACTGCTGCTGCATTAGCTTTAACATTGCCTCTGTTTAAATTTCAATTATATTTTATTCTGTCTTCTTGAAAAAGTCACAAATTACAGAAGATGTGAATTCACTCATGCCTAGGGAAACTCTGAAGACTGTGGAAGTACTGAGTGGTCATTATTTCCAAGAGTTGATTCTTTCTCTGCGTGTCAGACTATTCTTCTATCTTGAACTAGATTTCTTGCTCACATGTGTATTTGAATGTGTCTTGCTTTTATTTCTGGTGTATAGATAAACTCATTAGAATGATAAAATGATCAAAAGAGGAATATCTGGGTTTGGAGTTCTTTTAGAAAAGGAAAAGCAAGTCACCTAACTCACATTTTAGACATATTCTGCAAACAATTTTTCTATGAGTCCTCGAGAGACTGGAATTTTCCATATTATGTCTTTTCCCATGATTATTTTTGGCCATGGTTGCTGCTTTTTGCAGTAGGGAGGAAAAGAGCCTGGCTGGCCCCAAGTTTGTGGTGGGCTCTTTCAGAAGTTCTCAATGTCACCTAGAATCATTCTTACCATGAATTCTCCCAGGTTAAAATGTGAAGCCAACTACAAACTGATTTAGGGGCTGTGCAAGTTTTGCAGCTGAAGAGTGGTTAATATCTTATGCTTTATAATTTGCTTTAGGCTCTTTTTTACAGAAAACCAACAACACAAAATATTTTATACTTGACTTACACTATCACCATAGCTCTGATGCCTGAGAGCAAGTTTTGTAAATAAATGTTTGAAGGAAATGCCTTTAAATATATTTTTTTCTGATTGGCTTTAATCCAATTGCTCCAAGAAAGAAAATTCTAACCTCAGTCATCTAAAGACTGAAGCCTTGCCCTCTCCATTAGTGTTTTAAAAATTGTAACTTGTTACGTAGTGAGAAAGAGGAATGCCTTTAAGGGAGCTCTGTTCCAGGATTTCACAGCTGTTTCTGGGTCCAAAGGAAGCATTAAATGTGAGAGGGAAGCAGCAGCTGGGAACTGCCATGAAGGTGTCCCTGTGGTAGCACTAAATTTTGATTTCATTGAAATATACAGAATTTAATGGCAACATCCAGCTGTCCTTTGCAAAGGCAGGTGTGGTAAGGGTGTTTTATGGGACTTTTTGTTTTTTCCTTTTTTTTTATCATTTAAATTATAAACTGCAAGGGCACAGATGATGGTACACATCTTACACATGCACCCCTATTAAGTCCTGTTACTAATCAATGATATTTCAGTAAGAATATATATTCCATCCCAAGCAAAATTAAGAAGATACCAAAAGAAAATCATTGCCAGCTTTGCAATCCAAGCATTTTGGCAAATCTGACTCAACAGAGAAAGTGTCGAGCCTTTTTCTTTCATCTCTCCCTTTCACATTTTCACTTTAGCTTGTATTCTTTGAGATTTGTTATTTTTTTCTTTCAAGACTGTGCTAGTAACCTGTAGCAAAGCATTCCCCATTGTTAGGAAGTTTGGAGCATATTGACAGTGATTAACACCACAATCACTAAGACAAGAGAACTTTACGAAGAAAATCACTGTACACCAGAATCATCTTCCTCTTCTTCCCCAGCACGAGTTATAGAAACAAATTCTGGTTTGGAACTGGAATTTGGAGACTTTAAGATGCACATTTTTATTGATGAAAAGAAGATTTAAACGTAAGCTGGTTGTGAAATAAAGTCATACCACTAAGTGAAATACAGGATAAAAGTGAATTGTGACAGTGGCTTGCATTGCCACTGGCAGCAGAGTTTAACAGCTATAGCATGGGTGCCATGACACAGGAAAAAAATTATAGGTCTGAGGAAAAAAACCCTACATTATGCAAAGAGAATTTAAGAGACAGAAAAATTTACTGGGAGAAGTAAATGGTTTCCAAATGTGTGTGTGCTGTAAGCAGTAATGTTCAGGATAACAGTGCCATAACTAAATCAGGAGTTTTGTGTAAGTAAGGGTTCATTAGTGTGGCCTCCAACTGATTTCTGCCTCAGGTGATTGCAGGCTACAACAGAAGCTTTTTTGTGCTCTCAGGGCTTTAATGTTCCCTTCTCTCACACCCCTTACCCTCCGAAGGTTGAGCTCTCTCTTAGATAATAATACAAAAGTTTTCACTCAGGATCAAAAGTGTGATTGTTATCTTTCTCTTCTCCTTATCTATCCAGCTTTCTCCCAAACCTATAAAAAACTTAACAGTCTTAGAGACAAGTTATGTCTCTGTTCAGTTTGGCTGAACAATGCCAGTGCCTTCTGAGTGTCTTAACCGAGGGCAGTCTTATCACCAAAGTAAGACTGCACAGACTGGTTTTCCCTAGAAAATCAGGCTAATAAGGACAGTAATAAAAGGGTTAGAGAACTTCTTTTTGCCCCCTTATGTAAAGTGTTCTCTTTATTTTCAGTCACATGTAGGACTAAGATGTTGGCATTATATCATTATTAGGGTTAATGTATTTTTATGTGTCACCATCATCCAACAGAGTCTGAAGTCTCCTGTCCATTTATTTAGGCAGTGAGTCTGAACACTCTTAGTCCAAGCTGCTTGCAGGACGTTTTCCTGGAGGCTACATGGCATCTTTCCAAATTGGATGCTGGCAGAGATTTTGGCTGTGCTTAGACCCATGGGATTTACTTTTTGTATTTCTAAGACATTAAGCAACAATAAAATCTTTATGGTATCTAATGTATTGAATTTTACAACTACTGTTCTAGTAGTATAAGATTAGTTTATAATGTCTTTTAAATTTTGCATCACCTGCTGTATTATATTCCAGCCTGTGTGTCAACAATCACTAGGCTTGGTAGAGTGACAACAGGTACTCTGCACACTCCAGGTGTGGGACCTTCCTACACCAGGACAAGGTCAGTAGTTTGATCCCAGTCACTACCATAAGTGCTCTCAGACAATAGAGTACTTCCTATAGATTTTTTTACGCTTGTTTTTGAAAGGTTGGAATAATGCAGTAATATCTAAGGCCAACAGAAATATCTCTCTACATGCCAAGGTAAGAAAGTTTTGATTTATAGCAACTTTATATCAAATTCAACAAATAATGCTAGGGAACACAGGTGACATTTTCAATTCCAGAGTTCAAAAGTCAGCTACTGGAATAAGCTTCTCATCTTCCTCTCCCCAGTGCCACTGGTGCAAGTCTGAAGCAGTTAAAAGATTCTGCATTTGGAATTTGTCTGAAGTTACTTAAAAATATTTTTAAAATAACTATTTGAATTAACTATTTTACATATCTAAATTATATATGTACTACATAATAAACATGAAGCTGCCCTGCACTTAGGCCTATTCTTTAGTGCAGGGACAGAACAGAGTGTTTGGAATCTCTGAACGCTCAGCCATTAAAGTAAACAGGGGACACATTCAAAACTCGGTTCATTTGNTTCCAGAGTTCAAAAGTCAACTACTGGAATAAGCTTCTCATCTTCCTCTCCCTAGTGCCACTGGTGCAAGTCTGAAGCGGTTAAAAGATTCTGCATTTGGAATTTGTCTGAAGTTACTTAAAAATATTTTTAAAATAACTATTTGAATTAACTATTTTACATATCTAAATTATATATGTACTACATAATAAACATGAAGCTGCCCTGCACTTAGGCCTATTCTTTAGTGCAGGGACAGAACAGAGTGTTTGGAATCTCTGAACGCTCAGCCATTAAAGTAAACAGGGGACACATTCAAAACTCGGTTCATTTGTCAACCTGACAGCAGATGGAAGATTTCTGCATGCAAAATATAGGAGCATCTAGGCTATCAAGGATATTTAAGACCTTACCTATTGATCTCTTTCATCTGCTTAAATTAATTCAAGATGTTAAGATGCCAAAAAATGGTGATTAAAGATCCCATGCGTATGAAGCTCAAATCCCAATAAGCAGTAAAGAGAAGATAATACAAATACTACAAAACAAAAAACAGCAACAAAGCTCCCAAATAATAAACTTGGAAACACCAGAAACTTGACTGCCAGAAATGGAGGACAGTATGGCTTATTAACTCAGACACACACACACACACAGAAAATCCATTTTGTTACTTTGTCAAGAAGGACTTAAAGGGGTGAAAAAAATTATTGCAGGGAAAGGTAAGGAACTAGCAGAAGGGGGAAAAACACAATTAAAACCAAAAAAAGAGAAAATATTGCTTATAAATATAGGCTAGGTGTAACTCCTCTAACAAGGATGAATAGGCTCTGCAAAACTCAGGTTTCACATATTAAATACCTGAAGCAGATTCCTTTAAGTTCAGAAATTTAGCAAGTAATTCATTTAAGTAAGAATTGTTCAAAACCAGATTGGATGGGACCCTGAGCAACCTGGTCTGGTGGAAGGTGTTCCTGCCTGTGGTCATGGTGTTGGAACTCAATGATCCTTTAAGGTCCCTTCCAACTCAAACCATTTTAAGTTAGAAAATGGAGGGCTTTACAATGTAGCAAACATGTATTGCTACACTAACTAGGTGACTTGGGGGTAAAAGCCTTATCTTATTTTTAGGAGAGTGGGACAAAACTCAACACCACCTCCATTCCTCCAGGAACAACTGAACTATAGCAAGGGCATTATTTTTTATCTTGTGCCTTTTTTGTCTTTCTGGTACTAGCAGGAGTTTTGTGGCTTGAAAATGAGATGTAAATAGAACTAGCTATTATTCTATGTCAGGAGCAGAAAGATGACATTACAGGAGAATCCATCCACACTAGAAGCCAGACTAAATTAAGTCCTGACCTGTAACACACTGTGATGCTATCAGAATCTGGCTCCCTACCAGCCAGTCTCAATGTCAACTCTGCAAACTAAATTTGACTATTAAAAAGTACATTTATCTATGGAAAAGAAGAAAAGCAACACACAATGGCTGCTTACATTGCTAAGTTTATAGAAAAGTAATAAAGCATTATTTCAGTGGATGAAACACTATTAATACTGATTAATACATAACTGTAATAAAACCACCAAGAAAGAGTGGCAGCTGTTTCCAATCCAAGCTGTAATTCTGCCTCTAAGGTCATGCAGGTGTCACTCCCACAATGAGACTTATTACTCATTTCAGGGCTCTGCCTGGGTGCAGCGTGGTGACTGAGGTAACAAGCTTAAACAGCAGAGGAAGAAGAGGAGGAAAGGTTCATTTTTGTTGTTGGGGATTTTTTGAGAAGCCTTTGACCGAATGCTTCAAATGATTTTTCTAAAATCATTAAAAAGTCTTAGCAGTATGATTGAGCAGCACTGCAAATGGGACACAGTTTTAAATCTATTTATCAGATCACAACCATCCATGACAAATCTTGTCCCCCTTTTCCTGACTAGAACTTCAATGGAGCAGCCCAGGAAAGGTCAGTACTGATGAAAGTTATGTCAGCATATTCTATGCAATGTGTATTTCATAGTCATCAAATGTGAATGCAGTTCATATCGTGGGGACTCATGGCTCAGAGAAAAACTTCAGAGGAGACAAAATCACAAGGAAAAACCTTAATCCAGAGATCATTTAGGCGAAGCTTGCAGCATCAGAAGACCACACAAGTCCAAGTGTGTGCTGAACATTGTGTGTCTTTTTTACAGCAACTTTTTAAAAATGGGAAGGCTACCGTGAATGCCCCTAAAACTTCCCCTTTTTGACTAAATACCATCATAACTCTTTTTTTTAACAGGCTAATTCAGAAAGAAAATAAAAGAAAATTTGATAAAACAGAGAGAACCTGAGAATTAGTGATTAACAGAAAAGAAATAAGCTAAGAAATTTAAAAGAACCTTCTGGTTCGGTAAGGCTATCCATTGTCAGCAAAACCCCAAACCAAAACAAATAGACCTGTTTCTAAGGACCAAGGAATACACATTTATTTGTTTCTGAGCATAGATCCTGTCATGACACATTAGCTTAAAATTTCCTCAATGAATTTATACTTGAATTCAGCAATTTTAAACATTAATCATTAAAATGCAATGCACAAATGAAAAATACATTTCATCACTTCCATAAAGCTCTTGGAGGAAGAAAGACTATATAAATAGGTTCTAAAAAGGATTATGTGACAATAAAGGAAAAATTAAACAGTTTTATAAAGTTTATCTGCATTGAAGGTTGAAATGGTATGTAAGCAACCAGCATGGGAATGATGAATCTATAGCCTTAGAATTACTGCAANGATATGGCTTCAAGGAGTTAAAAAAAAATATACACAGCTTGGCAAGAGGCTCTAAGACCACTAGCAAGACACACGTAGCAGCAGAGACCCAAAATATATTCCTTGGAAGTTCTAAGAAAGTATGTTTTTATTCAGGAGGGCATTTGACTATGCCTCTTTGGCCTGATCTCTTCTCAACTTGTGAGGGCTTATCAGTTTTCAGAAGCAAATCCTGTAGGACTTTTGCCAGACATTAAGTCATATGCTCTTAGCCCAAGTGTGCTGACAAGAATTTGGCAGTAATACTATAATTCACCTGAAAAGTCCTTGTGAAAAATGCAGTGAGCAACAATTCTAGCGACTTTGTGGAAGGACAGATCACCCACTCTGTCACTAAGGTTATACAGAATGATAAGCATGGGGGGAGGGTGGGGAAAAAGGAGGTAATGAGTTCCCTTCCCTCTGCCCTCAGCATAAATTTGGAGATCTGCCCTGAAAACACAATGCCTCATCTATATCCAGAGAGATTTGAAGAACAGTCAGTGAAGGATCTCCTCTATGTGTGCCACTCCCAGATCACCTAATCGAGGACTGATGTATGGTGGCAAAACCAGGGAATATGTACCATTTCATCCCAGACTGGATAGTTCTGAGCAGAGTGGAACTCAATACAAAGGACTTGTAGCACTGGCTGATCATCTCATTTTAGAAAGGCTTTTCTTTTCTTGCACACAAGATTGTTTACAAGGATTAGCATCTTTATTCTAAAGGGTTTAGATGTTACATCTATATAGAAAAGGCACATACAAAGAGCACAAATCAACATTCTGCTTGTGTTATTCTCTTGTGTGTTGGCATTGGAAGGAATTCAGTTATAGCAAAGTCCCTAGAAACAGTAGGTAGGATTTTATATGCCTTTTCCATTTGGAGGAGTGAATACTTGCTTCTAGTAGAGCAATAAAAGACCTACTGCACCTGCAAAACATTGCCTGTCTTCTTGAAGAAGGGAAGCTCCACTGTAGATGTCTGTTAGGACAGAAACTTCATTGGGAGGAGAAAACAGAAATGTGCCAACTGAAATGGCTACAAGGGAGAGACAGCAGCTCTTTCCCAGCAGGGATGTTAGTACGCAACAAGAATGAGTCATTGTGATGCAGTTCTGTGATTCAGACAATTCAAAACCTCTCTGGGATGTCAGGCCACCAACATATTTTTGTTGTGTGTGAATCTATACAAAGATAAAAAGTATTCTCCAGCTCTTGAAAGACTCTTACATCTTCAACAACTTTCGCATAAGATTTTTTTATTTTCTTTTCTAAATTTGTTACTGTAAATCTGGATGTAGACAACTTTTGCTCCTTAGTAAAAAGTCTGTATTTGTTTCAGGTCATTCTTTATCAGGACACCCAGAGGTGCTATATAGCGAAAAAGAGCCTTAGGCAGTTCAGACAAATATGCTAAAATTAGGAATAGATAAGGAACAAAAACCAGAACTGTTTCATTGTTAATAATTGTTTTACTCATAAAGCTAAACAAGAGGAGCTCTTCCTCTGAGATACAATGTAAGTCTAAAGCAACTGCTTTTCTTTCAGGTTGAGAACAGTATAAATGTTTTTCTTGCCCTCCTGTTCAAAGTCTGATCACAGTGCCCTGCAGCTTATTTCGTGGCAGAACAAAATTAACCTGTAGACATGGGCTAATCCCTTACTATTTCCTAATCTATTTTCACTAATAATTGCTGCAGTCAGTCTTTGAACAGAATAAATGTATAAATAGATCAGCAGAGCTCAGGCACACAGTAGGTATAAAAAGTGCTTTTTCATCATAAGCATTTCTAGTCATAACCCTACCAGAATGTTCCTAAACCTACAACACCAGAAAGACGAAATAATTTCCCACAGCCACAAAAGTAAGGCATAATTCTGCTGCTGAGAACAGTTGGAAAACCTATAGGAACTTATTTTCCTCCTACTAGCCTCAAGAAACCTGGAAGAGGACTGGAATATGATACCATAGGATCAGAAAGATTGTACAGAAGTTACCAGTGAAAGTCAAAGCCTGATTTTACTGATACTTTGCCTGTGGGAAGTAAGAGATTGTGAATGACACAAACAGATTTCCTAATGTTTGTGGAGTCTAATGATTAACAACTGGAAGATGAATGAAAAATCACTTGAATTCTGGTTTTGCACAGAAAATTTGTTAGACATGAAGAATCCTTTGGACATCTTCAAGGGCTGTAAAAGAATGGATTGATTTCTTCCAACTCTCTGGAAGCCTGCTCAGAACACGTCAGAGTTTCTCCTTTGGGCAGTTAGGAGAAGTAAAGAGCTCAGCAGAAGCAGTCATGAAGGACAGGGAAATGAGTCATCCTAATCCACTGTAATGATCTCATCAATCCTTCACCACGTCAAGTTATAAATATATAGTAAATATTGACAAGCGTGTTGAGGCAGGTTTTGAAAGAGAACATTTATCTTATTGTTGTTCTTGCCAGGACAGATAATCCTCAAATAAGCTAGTAGTTTCAAGGATTTAGGGAGAAACTCATTATGGAGAATATGAGAAATCATTTCACTGCAGATTTTTGGTTGCTGAAGGACATTGAGATCTACTGGTGTTTTAAGAGTGAATACCCTCTCTCCATCTACTTCCCTCCACTATAATCTAGTTATTTATTTTACTAGAACCTTTTCCTTTGCAACTTCTAACATTTGCAGTCAGTTTTGTCTGCCTCAAACTGAAGAAACAATAGCATCCACATTGATGTCCTGTATTGTCCAAAATAACATTTGATATTACCATAAAATATCAACTTCTCATAAATATTGCACAAGTGTATATCCAGGTTAAATTCACTAGAACAATTGGATTTCTGTCCTTTCCAGACAATTCCAGAATTTGAGGCCTCCTTCCTTAACATTAGGTTCTCCTAAGTTCTTTTTCTCTATTATTATAATTCTATCACATTGCAAAGCTATGCTGAACTTTTACTAAAACAAATTCAAACTGAGACAGCAAAAAGTAATTCTCTGACATACAGGGTACCACACTCCCAAACACAAAATACCTCCTCATCCAAAATACACATTTCAGAGAAGAGCATAAAATACAGGAACAAACATTTTTGTGCCTGAGTTTAAAAATAGAGAGAAATTGCACCTAGTTTGCTTAGAAGTCCAAGCTAAGGGACATTTTGCAAAAAGAAAACATCAAACTTGGTATTTGTGCTATTTGGCACAAAATAGCTGTGCTGTGAGCAATGGGAAGTTTCTAGGATAATACTCTTCTCATCAAGCAGAATGTTCCTTGTTGTGTTCCTGTCACTACAAATCAACACAGAGAATTTAAGCTACTACCACTGTTAAATCCTTCATGGTAATTAGTTAGACAAATTGTACTGGAAGGTACATTGTAACATCTAAGTTTGGTGACTACTTTGCAGATCTAAACCAATTCTGGAATCCAATCTGCATCAAATGCATTAGTGTCTTATAATGTAACAATTGAGCTCATGTTTTTAAGTCTCTAAGACAGAAAGATGATGAGAACTGTTTTTTATATTCTTATAAAAATAGTCACAAACCCATATCTGGTATTCTCTGCTGATTCACATGGAATATTCTATATGAACATGACACGCCATATTTCATCCACAGAACTCACCAAATCTTACAGATAAACCAGAGATTCCCTAACTCATGCACCAAATCTTTCTGAAGTCAAAAGCCACAGAGATGCCCCAAATTTTGGAGGCCCAACATAAAAAGCATCACTGCGAGTGATTTTCAGGCACACTTGGAGCTGAACATCCAAGAGCTTCACTCTTCCCTGGCAGACAGTATATTAAGGATTCAGCTGGGATCTCCAGATCAGGAGCTCATCACCCCTCCATTGTTTGCTGCCTGTCACAGTCTGTGTTTCTGATGAACCCACCAGTCTCGTGCCAGCACAGCCCCTCGGGGATGTCCCGGCAGCAGCACCGTAGCCACCAAGACCTGGTTGTGACACAAATGGATCCGAGAGCCAGAACCATTCACTCGTTTACTCAGTGTGAGGTAATCTCAAAAACATCTTTTGGCTTACAGGTAACCATGCACATCCTATGTTCAAAAACATAATTGTGTTTGTGGGTGCACTGAAGAGATTAAAATTATCATGCAGTTTTTATAAAATATTCTATCTGTTTCAGCTAAAATTTCTGCCTGATGTACTGTGACTGGAACCAATTTTCTTTCTCCAGACTAACAAAGAGAATCCAATTAATGAGAGCTATTTAATGTTTTTTAAATCTCATTTTAAATCCTTCTCTCCTTTTGAAGCTAGCAAAGAGAGAAAATGTTGCTGTATAAAAAAATTAGACATCATAAAATAATACTTCTGTATGAGCTCATATAAGAAGTCATCAAATACTTTGCAAATGTCTACCTGGGCAGACATGACACGCTTATTTAATGAAAGAGTAATTTCTGAATGCTTTTGTTAAACAGTAAATTGAATTATTTCCACATAAGCTTTGGATTCTTCATCTGAAAACTCAAAGTTGTTATGTAGTTGAGACAGAGCAAATTTCTGCTAACTAACCAGATAACAATTAGTTTTTAAAAGATCAGGCAAAAATGATGTGGCAAAAAAGGAAAAAAAAAAAAAAAAGGAAGGAACAGAGCAACATTTGCAAAATGGTCAGCAAATACTAATTCATGGATATTAGGAATGACAATAGATTTCTACAAAATGGCTAAATTTTAGAAAAACTTATTACAAGTGGGAAGACTGCACCTCAAATATTATAGCTGTGTGTTACAGACAGGATGTATTTACTGGAGCCTACTTCCTCTTTTTCTACTCATTTACTGATCCCGGATACCATACAAAAAAGAGATACAGTAATATTAATATACAGTATTTTCCAAATTATTAATGTCAGCCACAATACTACCAGAGAAGAGCTCTCCAGGTTTATTTGCAACTGGCCATGCTCTTCATTTTACATTCCCAAAGAGTTGTTTGAATCACTCTTTTCTTGTGGTGCAGCGGCCTACACTAACTGCTACTGCTTTATAAAGTTGTGAGGAAGAGAAGAATTCCCATGCCTTTATTATTTTAGTACATTTGAAATGTAGCTTTTCTACCTACACTTCACTGACTGCCCAATGATTTTGTTCTTTGGGGTTTGGTGAAGCAAGAGCAGAAGTTGGCCAAGTGGTCAGAGAGACTCAAGGGATGCAGAGCTCCTTGGTGAATGCAGTGAAGCAACCACAATCCATGTCAAGCATCACGTCCGAGACTGTGCCCGAGATATCCTGCTAGGATTGTGTAACAGCTGTGTAATAATTGCCATTCTGTTGCCCTTGTCACCTTGAGACTGCAAGTCTAAATTTATTTTTAAATTGCAAATGTAACTGGAAAAGCAGTAGGTCTGCTGGGAGCCTTCTGAGGGACCCACCCTCCTGGCAGTGAGGGCAGTGAGGGCCTCAGCAAAACCCGAGAATACAGCTTGGACATTCAGCTGATGTCTGCTGGGCCCCCAAGCTTCCACCAAGCCTGAAGGTTCCAATACTGTAACTGAGATGATGGACCCTTAAATATGATCAATCACAGAGACCAACTGGTTACTGGGATATAGCTTGACTGAACTTACAGAGCCAAAGCAAGGAAAACTCATAGAATTCCCCAATATGAGCCTTGCATCTCCCCTCCTCTCACCAGGTGCATCCAATGTGCTCCTTAGAATTGCAGACGTTTGGTTGCACAATCCTGCACATTTTCATCCCAGTATACCAATGAGCTGCTTTTTCCTCGACAATTCCTTGCCTTTCTCCACTCCTCAAATAGCAAATCTACTCCTGCTCAAAAATGGCACACAACACAATTGCTTCTTTCCCCAGTAGTACCAGAGACTGGGCACACAGAATTCAGCATCAGTTTAAAAATCATGTTACAGCAGCTTTTACAAACAGCAGCTCACTGTTAAAAATGTCATAAAAATAAATCTATGCTAATATTAATTGCTTGAAGCTTACAAAATCTTTTTTTTTTTTTTAATTTTTTTTTACAGTTAGCAGGGCTTTTTGTAGTCCACAAGGAAATAATCTGTTTCAAATGGCTTTAGGAAAAAAAACCCTGCAGCAGAAGACAAATACTGCATCAATAGAGCAGCACAGGTATCTTGTAAGGTGATATTAAATGTGCTAGTTCAGATACCACAGTAGAACATTTCATACGGATAATTTTCTTACAGTCTCAGAAAAAAATTAACGATGAAGGTTAGTCCCTGAAAACTCTTGTATCAGAAAATTTGATTATTTACTTCCTGCTTAGAAATAATGGGCAGCATTATGCTAAAATCTTGGAATCTGCACTACCCAGCCCTGCAAAGACTTTCTTCCCCTTGAGCCATCTGGCAAAAACTATCCTTAGATAGGATATTGATTGTTCTTTGAGAAATAAACGTATATTCTTCAAATAGTTTAGGCAAGAAAACTTAAGCAGGGGATTTCAGTAAGTCTGTGGCAACTGACAAACATTCCAAACCATCTTTTAAACCAGCAGTAACAATCAGCCCAGTGCCAGGGAGGAGTGCACTAATTCCTGCTGGGGTACTCTGCCCACATACCTGCTGCAGCTTCCAGACGTTTCTAGATGCTCCCAGAACTGAACTGTAAGGGTGAAACCCCACACATTGGGGGAACTGGCAGAGGTGGAGAAGACAGCAAAATAATCCTTCTTTTTACTAAGGAATTATATTTAGCAACTATTTATTTACAGAAAATGTTACTTTACTGGTTTTCCCTGAAAACAAAAAAGCACAAAACCTCACACTAGGAATTTCAATTTTAGTATTATCAACGTTGTGTTTGGACAGGTGCTGAAATTAATACCAGGCTAGACCAAAGCACGATCCTGACCTCAGCCTGCACCTGTCCGGGATCCCAGAGGATTCTCCACAGAGGATGTATAGATACCTGAAGGGAGGGTGTCAAAGGGATGGAGCCAGGCTTTGCTCAGTGATGCTGAGCAATAGGACAGGAAGCAACGGGCAGAAAGTGATGCACAGGAAGTTCCATCTGAACATGAGGAAGAACTTCTTTACTGTGCATGTGACAGCACTGGAACAGATTGCCCAGAGAGGCCGTGAAGTGTCCCTCAGTGGAGATATTCCAGAACGGGCTGAACGCAATCCTGTGCCATGTGCTCAGGGATGACCCTGCTTGAGCAGGGAGGTTGGACGAGGGAGGCTGGAACAGCTGACCCACGGTGTTCCCCTATAACCTGACCCCTTGGGTGATTCTCCACAGGGAATCGCCCAGGCAGACCCGCTATGGGTACACACGCGTGCCAGGCCGTACCCCCGCCTCCTCCCAAGCTGTTGCCCGGGGGGCAGCGCAGGGACCTCCCCGGCCATGGCGGCGCCCGCGCTCCCCTCACGCCGCGGGCGGGGCGGGGCCCGCGCGCCCTCCCGGCGTGCCTCGCGC
>VZUA01024633.1:64080-84164 GCA_013401035.1 Horornis vulcanius | reverse complement strand
AAAAAAAATTATCCCTTGTTTTCTTCTCCAGCTGCAAGGCAGAGGAACTTACTTATGGCAACAGTTTCTCTACCACTTTTTGGAATATACATAGACCTTGATGCACTGAGCTTTCTCTCAGGTCATTTCATGTTCTAATTCCCACTGAGCACTTAGAGTCAGACAGAAATGCCCTGAAGAACAGGAGGCAAACCAAAGTGCATCATGCTTGCATTGGGTCTAAGCATTTGAGTTGTTGAAAACACACAGGTTTTTGTAGATTTTGATTTTTGCTTAATGGCAGGGGGCATGTATTGTACTTTATTGCATGTTACTGTTATAAGAAATACGTGATTTTAAGCCATGGACATTTTCAGTGAAAAACTTGGATTAAAATCCCAGTTGAGCTTGCATGTTTAACTGCCTTACTCTTGGTGGTTGGAAATGAATCAAAGGAACAATGGAATTTGGTTCACCCTATGAATATGCCTCTGTGCCCACCAAATCTCAGCAGATACCCAAACACGATCCTGTGTAATTCTCCATTCAGTTTTTCAGGGATATGAAGGATGAGATCAACCAACTGTAGAGCAAATACTGGTGAAGAAAAAATGTTTCCCTTTGAAGAGAGTAAAAGGAATATTTTGCAATATACCTGTGCAAACCTATGGGAAGCCAGGATAAGTTCTGTGAAAAGTGGGAGCAGGTCAAAAAATCCTCATGCACATACAGCTTAACAAGCCAGCACAAACAATCTTTGTGAACTTTTCCTCAGCTTAAAAAAAAACCTGCTCAATGTTTCTTACACTGGCAGAGTTTTTTTACCCATAGTGGGAGTTTGTTTACTTTTACACATTTGTAGAAGGTGTGAAAGAGCTTTTGTGGAAGAGATGCTGGTAGTGAGGTAATTCCAGGCAGAGTGAGGAACGTGACAGTCCTGCCGTGCCTGCTGTCAGCCCTGGATCCACGGCTGCATGGTGCCTGTGCTTCCCACACCAACACCAAAGGCCTCCTGTCCCTAATCCTCCTGCTCCCCCACACCTTAGACTCACTCCTGACCGTTTCCCAGTTTCTCAGGAAGAATAAGAAATGGGAAGCACAGCCTGGGATTCCTGCAGCTGCTCCCCTGTTCTTATCACTCCTTCCCTCCCAGCCTGAGAAAAAGGACAGTCCCATGCCCCTACTCCTGTCACAGCCCCCAGAAGCAGAGATTTGGGGTTCATTTTACTTTAATGGGTACCATCTTACTGTCTGCCACACCTTGCAGTGGAATTTGAAGGACTTGGTAGATGATAAGAGTGCTAATATTCCCTGATGATGCTGGAGAGCAGCATGCAATGGGCCCAGCTTGGCTGAGGGGATGTTTGGCTGCAAGGGCTGGCCACACTCTGCTGTTGTGGTCTGAGAGTCTGATCCTCTCTGCTCGTAGTGGGAAGGCAGCTTCTGTGTGCTATTTACCTCCCCTTCATGCTCTAGCAGACCAGAAAACCTCTGGAAATGCACCAAGAGTGTGTGTGTGTATTAGAGGACCAACCCAGCTGTGGAGCTAAATATTCCACAGGCAGCACCTTGGCTGAAAGGCAAGAGACAAGGTCCTTTGCAGCCAGTTCTAAGGGTAACTGAGAGCTAGGATGGGGAATCTAAGCAAAGCTCTTCTTCCTTGTTCCCTGAATTCTTCCCTGCTTCTGGGTAGCCATGCCTGTACCTCACCAGTCCTGCCAGCAGTTCGAGACTGAGCTGATGAATGCAGGCTAAGGAAAATGTTCATTTGTGTCCCCAGTAATGAATGAATGAATGAATAAATGTCTGTTCTTTATCCATTTTATGACTACCAACTAACCTGTAAATCAGAGCTGCTGTCAGCTGAATCCAAACAGCTTCTGGTACTGCAGGTCCCTCCCTTAACACCCTGAATGGACAGCCTCCTGTTGGAATCTCAGATTTTGACCTTGGTCAGTGAAATTCACTAAGTCTAGATCATTTTCCTATTTGGTCTTCTGAGCTTGTGTGGAAATGGTGTCACTGTTTGCCTGTTATTCCCTAGAAATTCAGTAGTACTATTATTCCATCCCCATAACATTAACTCCTCTTCTGCTCTGTGGAGAATCATTTTTCCCTAGCCATATTCTCTCTTCCATATTCTGCCAAAATCCAGAAACCTCCTTTAAAAAAATGTGCAGCTTTCATTTCTAGTTTGCATTAGGGACAAGACCATGGAGAGAGGGAAGTGCCAGTGGTCGAATTCACGCCTTTGTTTTGACAGGCATCATCCTGACAGAAGGTGTACACAGGAGCTTGTGGTGGAAATTAATCCATGAAGGTGTCAGAAGTCAGACACTGAGACCAAAGCAGGCTTCTGAGCAAAGTGTGAGGTACAAAGCTTGTTCTCTCAAAAAATGAGACACCCTTTCTCTATGCTACTGAGAATCAACCACCAGAAATGTAATGAGTATGCTCTATCCACCTGAGGAGGTCCCATGGATTTTTTTTTCGATAGCAAGAGGAATCTTTGTGCTCCTTATTCCCAGTCACATGGTCAAATTAAGGTGTATGTCTTTTTCTGCTTCACACTAAACTCTGCTTTCTAAACTTTGCTTTGCAAAGGAGTCGTTTTTACATCATTTTCACCCCATTGTCCTTTGTCTGCTGCACAGCAGCCTTCCTTTGACTCTAATGTGTTTTAAGCAAGTCTTTGATAAGCCAGAATAGCAGCTGTCAAGGGATTCATGTTTTTCCTTCTGCAGCATGAACGAAAAGCCAGAGAAGCAGCCCAAAGGAGAACATTTGTGCTCAGTACAGAGTCAAAAAAATGCTCAACAAACAAATAGAAAAATAAGTGGCAGCACAAGAATTTCAGCCAACTTTCACTACTCTCCAGGGTGGTTATAAATCAACTGGAAAAATACAGCCAAACATTGTCATCCCTGTTGGTGACAGATATGTTGAGCACAGGTCATTTACAAATCTTCCTTTGTTTGTACTACTTAGGGGTATTTGCTGAATTGATTTTAATTTCTTCTTATTTTTTTTCTCTTTAAATACCTACTGGCAGTAATTCACAAATAGCTTTAGATCCAGACAGCAGTAAGAGGAGGTAATTTATCATTTTTTTAAACTAACACCATGCTTAGACTGATGGCATTGAGGAGTGCATGGAGAAGCAGTGGCTTCCATTAGGCCAGCTGATAAAATCGGAAAACACAGGCAAGCTCTCTGTCACACAGTTCCCTCATCACACCGAGTGCTCAGTTTATTTTCGTGTTCCTCCCATGTAATACCACTGCAAATCTGCAGAAATCAATAGAGTTACATTAGCATAAAATTAGGGAGCCCCAGCAGTAAATCACGCCATGAGTTGTTGTTGATGAGCTCCGAAGCAGAGCTTTATTTCCTGCAAAGGTCAGGGTGATGGATTGTGCAACAAATTTTACCTCCTCTGCTACATGTTTATTGCTAAATGGCCTTTCACAAAGCAGCAAAATAGGACATATCTTACCCTTCCCCACAAGCTGGAGGTATTCTGAATCAAGATAAAAATGAAGTCCTTCATCCTGCTGGATTTGGCAGTAAGGCTGTGTCTGTTGCATTAAACCTGCATGTGTCTGGGAGCATCCCTGGGAGCTGGAAGGTCACTGCCTGTGCTAGGAAAAAAACTGGCATGGAACTGACCTTTCCTAACTAGTCCTAACTCCAGTCTGCAGGCACTCATCTCCTGTTTAGCAGCAGTCTGTCAGATCTGGGCCCTTCTTTAGCTCCTTTGAGCAAGAGCTGACCCAGTCACTGACCAGATGGGAAGTTTAGGTGCCATTCCTCACTCATGTCCTTTCCCTGCCTTGAAGCAGAGCTATCCCTGTCTGCCAAGAATCCCTGATGGATAGCAGCACCTTCAGTGTTACACTCCTAGCTAAGTTAAAGGGGATTTCAGCAAGCTGGAAGATGAGGAAGCAGTGANCTTTCCCTGCCTTGAAGCAGAGCTATCCCTGTCTGCCAAGAATCCCTGATGGATAGCAGCACCTTCAGTGTTACACTCCTAGCTAAGTTAAAGGGGATTTCAGCAAGCTGGAAGATGAGGAAGCAGTGATTTCAATATGCACAACCCATTTGCTCTAAGGAGAATTTTATAGTTTTGAAGGCATTTAGCCAGTGGAAGCTTTGAAGAGAACCAGTGTTTGCTGAAGTCAGCAGCCAGGGACACCTGTATTTGAGGGGATGAGCAGCAAAGTTACTTCTGACAGGTTTGAAGTCCACACTGAGGACTACAGTGGCAAGCAAAAACAACCTGGCATGACTGTGTGAACATAAGCAAGGATGAAGCTTTGGGATTTCACATGATAAATTCTCTGACCTGGTGTAAACAGCAAGCACCAAAAGGGGGTGACAAACTGAAGCAGAGTAAAGGATTGGGAAGAATGTCCAGAGACACCATGAAATTGAAAAGTTCATCCCACCTGCCACATGAAGTCCTCTCATTCCTCTCCATGTGGGCTTTTTTGTGGAGCCTGAGCTCCTGGACTCCATGAGAAGTTCCTGTAGGTGATAAACCAACACCTCTGTGGTGAGGCCTGAGAACATAATATTCATATTTCTTCAGAGTTGGTGTTTTATTTTCCCAACCTCCTTTCCCAGTCCTTAAGGATTTTATAAGACACAGCTTGGGAGTGTTAGTCTACGGAAATTGCTTCTGCAAGCCTGACCTCAAGCCTTATGACTGTCCAAACCAAATATAAACCCCATTAACCCCATTTTTTTTCCTCAGCCACAGAAGTACTCAGGAGCCCAGACCAGTAGGCCCTGGAATCCAGGCTGAAAATACAGCAAACTATTCAGTCTGCTTCCTTGAGAGGTCACAGGGGAGACAGAAATCTTTCAATTTGCATTTTAAATATTTGTACAGCGTAAAAGAATATTAACACTGAAAATCAGAGTTCTGAAAAGCTGAAAAATGCCAGAACTGCAGTAATCTGTACTACACAAGTGTTTTAAAACTTTTGCAGTGGGGCAGGGGCAAGCTCTGAAGGTTTCCTCTGAGGTAACACAGCAAGTGAGCCAGCCATGGCTGGGACAGTCACCAGAAATGTGGGAGATCTGGGGATGAGATCTTGCTCTGCCCTCTCCAACATGCCCTATAAGTGCCCCAACTCCAGAGGCATTACTGTGTCTCACTCCTCCCTGCTGCAGCTGCTCTGCTTTCCATAAATAATTAAATATCCATTGAGGTAGGGACCTGAACCTCAGTTTCCCACATCCTGTGTGAACGCCTGAACAACAGCACTGTCACATCAATCTCTTGCAGAACGCTCTCCTCTCTCAGCAAGTGTTTAAGTATTTATGCAGGTTAGATACACTCTAGCAGGGAAATCTGTGAAATACCTGCCCTGGGCTAGAAAGATCCCTTTGGAAGTGGCTTTGTTGGAGTAAAAGAGGGACAGGAGACTCAGGATGAAGTTCCCTGCCTAATCCAGGTGTTGAGAGATAAACCCACTCGCTGTACACAAGGAAAATTGACTCTTTGACACCACTTTTTATCAGAATTTTCCTCCTGGACCTAGGATTCTGCATCCCTCTAATTCTGCATTAGTTTTCACTGAATGAAAACATTGCCATGAAAGGTTTCTTTTTGCCATGGCAATATTTTATTGCAGAAATTTTGTTGAAAACTCCTTAACAAACAACACAAACTAGGGCTTACTGCAGCCTGGCACTGCTGGTTAAAAGAACAGCAAGCAGCACACACAGACCAACCATCCTCTGCAGAAGCCTTCTGCAGGGAACAGAAATTCCTTTTTCATTGGGGAAGGCACAGGGAGAGGATCCCAGTTTTTATCTGCTGGATTTCATATCTGTGCTGGGAAGAAGAGCAAGGCTTAAGAGCTAAAGCTGTGTTTGCAGACAGAGTGACCAAACCCAGACTGGGTGTCTGCTGAGAAACAAACTCAGTGGGAATCAGCCCAGTTTTATCAGGGACTGGGTTAAATTTCCAGCTTTGCCTGTAATGACCTCATTTGCAAAGCTGGATGCTGCCTCCCTGACCCCTTCATGGAGTCATGGAATGGTTTGGGTTGGAAAGGACCTCTAAGATTATCCAGTTTCAAACCCCTGCCAGAGCAAGGACGCCTTCCACTAACCCAGGTTGCTTAGGGCCCCATCCAAGCTGGCCTTGGACACTTCCAGGGATGGGGCAGCCACAGCTGCCCTGGGAAACCTGTACCAGGGCCTCACCACCATCACAGGGAACAATTTCTTCCTCATATCCAATCTAAACCTACTGTGTGTCAGTGTGAAGCCAGTCCCACACAGGCCTGCCATTGCCAAAGGGTTTGTAAATTGGCTGGGAGGAAGAAAGGGAAGGGAAGAAATGAAAAGGAGATATAAGTGAGAGAAGATGTTAGTGAAAGACACACTAGTAACACAGAGGAATGACAGAAAAGAACAGAAACCCTTTAGCAGAGAGAGTTAAACTCTTTTATAGCTTTTCCCTCAGAAGACACTGAAAGTTAAACCCATATTATGAAACAGCACAGGGCACGTTCCAATATTTTGGCCATGTCTCAGATGGAGCCACACCTGGACTCCTCACTGCAAATCATAGAGACCCTGTTGGCACCAAGCAAACACTGCAAGGGAAATGCAGGATTACCCTTGTTGAGGCTTGATTGCAAAGCTTGGAGGTGCTTTTCTGAGGGCAGGGATGCCCTGTACTCCAGGCTGGAGTCTCAAGTCTTTATAGGAGCAAAACAGAGCCCAGACCCAGAGATACCAGACATGGGGAAAACTCAGTTCATACAGCACTGTCTTGGGTTTCCTGCTTGGAGATTCAGAACCTTCACAGGGATGCTTTGCACAGCCTGGTGTTTGACATGCCTGGAGATGGCAGGGGGGCACCTCTTGGATACCAGATATTGGTGTGGGAAAGCTTAAAGGTCACAGAAAAGGGGGATCCAGGGCATACTGAGGGTAACTCTGAGAAGGAGCAAGGAAGGGATGCTGAGAGTGCAAGCCAAGCTGATGGAACCAGAAAGGGGAAGCCAGGAGACAGTGAAGGAGGGTCTGCAGCAGGGTGGGGTATGGGGGAAAGTGAATTTGGCTAAATAAAAACACAGTGAAGTGGAAGGGAAGGGCAGAGATTTGAGAAGAGATTGAGAGAGAAGGGAGCAGACAAGAGAGGGAGCGTGCAGAGCCAGCCTTTGTACGGTTAAATGAAGAGCCTGGGACTCAGAGAAAGACCTCAAAGAGAAGTCCAGGGTGTGCAAAGGAAAGATGGCAACGCTGGAGCACGTGGGGCAGGGGAGTTGCAGGGAAGGGGTGGATGCTGCTGTGTCAGTCACAGCACTTTTATTTCCATGAGAATGTAAAAATTCTAGGAGACAGGAGTTCTCTGCTGTAGGGAAATACCTTTGAAACCTCCTGCTAAGGTGCCTGGCATACCCAGGCATTGGTGCTAGGAGATGAACACCTTCAGGCTGCCTTGTTCCCAGGGAGAGGATGCTCCAGAGTGGGGACAGAAGGAGTGATTCAATACAAACAAATTAGATCTCTGTTTCAATTTAACCACTGGAGAATTATTCCCCATATGGGAAAGCAGCATCCTAGTGTAACACAGAGCTACAAATCCCGCCCCTCCCTGCTGTAACACAATCCATCCCATAATCACTGGGTTATCTGTTACAGCTGCTTGTTAGTGATGGTTAGCCCTTTTATTGGCATTAACTGCCCTGTGTAAACAAGACGTGCAAACCAGAGGCAAGAACAAAAGACTTCCTAACCCAGGCTGAATGTTAAACTGCTGCATGTTGTCTTGTTCCTGCTGGTGCCAGTGATAATTTTCTTGCTGATTTTAGTGGCAGCAGACTCCAGGCTTACTAAAAGTAACCTCCAGAAACAGCATCTTCAGAGAACATTTTTCTCCTCTCTTCCCTGTCCCCCCTCCACCCTAAAGTTGTTCTTCAAGGACAAATACACAAAGTCATTGGGAAAAAATGCTGTGACAGTGCTTCAGAAGTTCAGTCTCCAGAAGGATGGGTAAAACATATTTCCTGTGAGTCTCAGGCTACATGCTACCTTTAGAGAAAGCTGCAGGAGTAGGGACAGCTCCCCCAGGACCCAAAGGTTTTTTGTTTATAAAATTCATTTTAACTCTCCTTCAAAGGTGCCTTTGAGCCCCTGCTCTGAAATCCTCCTGCAGGTGGGACAAACCTGGAACCTCAGCAGGTAGGAGGCACCTGGCTGAGCATTGTCTGCACCATACAACCCCGTGGCTTAAGGTGAGGGAGCCTCGTGGCAGGAGGTTCAGAGCCTCTCTTCAAACAGGCTGCAAGGGGTTGAGAGGGCAGCACTTCATTAATTCAGCACTGAAGCTTTCTGCACTTTATTTTTTTTATACGTTGCTAATAATCTGCTAACATTTTCAAATTTCACCTCGGGGGTTTTAATGCTGTCAGGCTCTACACCCACTTTTGCCAAAAGAAAAATTCATTATAGCTTTTTATGTTGAACTTGCATCCTCAAAAAGCAACACAGTAGCTCCCCTTTCCCTCAGGAATATTCTGCCCTTCAAAACCCAGTTTCTTTGTGGCCAGCATGGTCAAAGCTTGCACTGNGCTCTACACCCACTTTTGCCAAAAGAAAAATTCATTATAGCTTTTTATGTTGAACTTGCATCCTCAAAAAGCAACACAGTAGCTCCCCTTTCCCTCAGGAATATTCTGCCCTTCAAAACCCAGTTTCTTTGTGGCCAGCATGGTCAAAGGTTGCACTGGTCAAAGGCTGGACTTGATGACCTTGGAAGTCTTTTCCAACCTAATTGATTCTGTGATTCTGTGGCTTATAATATTTTCTATGTTTTTAATGTCTAATAATCCTGTCTGATGGTGGAAACTGTGGATCTTTTGGCATTCAAAGTGGTTGCAAGGCAGGTGGGCTCTTTGTATTCATATGGAAAACTTAACTTGAGCTCCTTCATCATCCATGGCTTTTCATTTGGGGTTTTTTTGGGACATAGAAACACATCTTTGGAGAATCAAAGCATTCAGGGCTGGAAAGAGTGGAAGGGAAGCATTTCCACATGGTAGGCTGGCTACAGGATGGCCAGGGTGGTGGCAGAGATACACCAAGTCACAGTATATCTCAATTCTTTATATTTCATACTGCACTGGAGAGGAATACAGAGAGGGGGTGGGGGGACAAAGGGGATTCACCATCCCTCTCCCCTGTAACCCCACTGCAAATCTACCCCTGCGTGCAAAAGTTGCATCTTTTCAGGAGGCACTGCAGGAAAACAGAAAATGATAGAACAAGATTTCTGGTGCATGGGACAGAGCTGCCCTTAGGCAGTGTTAACTTGTCTTACTGACATTTAAATGGCCTAAATCAAGATGACAGAGATGTTAGTGCCATGATGTGAAGAATTGTTCTGTAGAGGAATGCGTTGTTCTTTAGAACAATTTATATTCAGCACAGAGAATTAAACATAAGTGGGTTTAACATGAGGCTCACATGTCATCATTTTCCAGCTCTTATTATCTGTGGTGTGACTAATGCAGGATTACTCTTCATCTGTGCTCATGACTAACTTATCTCTGTCCTGTATCCCGCTGCAGAGCCTTGTTCCAGACTGCCACCCAGAACCTTGATTGCTGCTCCATCTCCCACAGAAACAAAGTGCCCAGGACTGTGTCCAGTCTCTCCTTTCTCATCCTGGGACTGCATTTGGGTATTTCCCAGAGAGGGAGAGACCACAGGTTCCCTTACTGGGGCAGTCCAGCTCAGGAGGAGCATTGCCTGCTGGCCTGCTCTTCTTTACCATTCCCCACTCTGTGAGGGAGGGGGGATTCTGCCCCTCTGCCCCGCTCTGCTGAGACCCCCCTGCAGGGCTGCCTGCAGCCCTGGGCCCAGCACGGGAAGGACAGGGAGCTGCTGGAGCCAGGCCACAGCAGGGACACCAAGGGCATCAGAGGGATGGAGCAGCTCTGCTGGCAGGAAAGGCTGAGGGAATTGGGATTGTTCAGCCTGGAGAGGAGAAGGCTTTGGGGTGAGCTCATTGTGGCCTTGCAGTGCCTGAAGGGAGCCCACAGGAAAGATGGAGAGAGACTCTTGACAAAGGCCTGGAGTGACAGGACAAGGGGGAATGGCTTCACACTGACAGAGAGAAGGTTTAAATTGGATATTGGGAAGAAATTGTTCCCTGTGAGGGCGGTGAGGCCCTGGCACAGGTTTCCCAGAGCAGCTGTGGCTGCCCCATCCCTGGAAGTGTCCCAGGTTGGATGAAGCTCCAAACCTGGTCCAGTGGAAGGTGTCCCTGCCCATGGCAGAAGATTGGAACTGGCTGATCTTTAATGCCATTTCCAACCCAAACCATTCTGTGATTCCATGATCATTATTGGAAAGCTTTAAAATTCCTCAGATGAGTCTCGAGGACAGGCAGATTTGCTCCTGCATTTTATGTTGGATAAGAAAGCAGCTGATGGGACTGCAATGAATCTACAGAGTTGGAAGGATTGGCTCAGCTGACTGTTTTCCTTCTGCTCTTCATGTTAGCATCCCAGAAGATGCTGCAGAAAGTGTTACTAGATAGATAGCAAATATGTTATCAAGTATGGTTCTTCACTGCTCCAGGACAGAAGTAGTGAATGAGTGCTGGACCACATTCATTTCCACACTGAATTTCATAAGAAAAGGATATTTGTACATTAAAAATTATCTTCAGTGTCAAGAGAACGGACTTAAAGCAAAGCTGGGGAAAAAATATATTCTGAAGACATAATAAAATTTTTGCTTCCACTTACTTTTGGAGAACTTCTGGCCAACGCAGGCCATTTTACAGGGAAAAATACTAACATTTATTCCAACACACAAATTTTGCAAAAAGCCTTAATAAATTCCTGGGGAAATCTGGGGGGGAAAAAAAATTAGAAATATTTCTTCTGAGAACCAGATTTAGATTCATCGTTTAGTCAAATGCTTATTATGCAATTTATTAACCTTCACCATTTGAGCAGATATTACCTATGTTCATTGAACTGCTCCACTTAAAATCAGGGATGTTTTAAACTCTCTTGGTTACCAGAATCCTGAGTCAGTCACTAATAAACATGTCTCCAGTGGGGTTAGCTGAATCCACCCAATTTTGGAATGTTTTCCACAGAACAATTTGCTATCACTATCTCGTTTAGTGCAAAGGTCTCATGATAGAGGATAATGTATTAATTGTTGTTTAATCCCACTACTTCTTGATTAAAGTAAAAGTAGAGCATTTACAATTCTATCTGAAACATCAGAAAGTTTCTGGGTTTTTTTCCTCTCACACCTGCTAAAAGAAAAGCTTACATTTGAACTGGAAAATCAAAATTTAAAGGGAGGAACAGGGAGCTATTGTTCACATTTCCATTACCTTCTGGTTTCAAAGTAAAATGGCAAATAAATAAATTATTAATTAACAACATGATTTCAGGCAAACCTGAGTAGGAGTTCCCTCTTTCTGTTTGGCAATTAAATTAATTGGCCCCTTATCTTGCAAAGCTTAATTGTGTGCCTAAGTCATGTGAGACTTGATGTTCGTGCTGAAGGTTAAATTCACTTATCAGGGCTTGCAGTGCTAAGTTTTCTTGGGTGAAAGCAAGGCAGCAGACACACAGGCAGGGTTTAATGGGATGTTGGGAACGGCAGGATAATGAGAGAAGAGGTAAAAAATCACCAGCTGACAAGGACTGGGGAGTATGTGGGTGGTTGAGCTCAGCCTCCAAGTGAGCATGACTGGAAAGGAGGCTAATGACTTTCATTTGTCTGGCACAGTGCCTGTGGAAGATGGCAAAGGGTACAACTAAAAGTTGTGCATTGTCCATTCTCCCTAAAAAGCTGATGTTTCTAAGGCTCAGAAAACTGCAGAGGCTGAGAGGAGAGCTGCAGGTATAAGGAAAGTCATATTTTGTTAAAAAAATTCTATTCCAGAAATATTCTTTGTCTTTCCAGTTTGTTTCCAGACAGCACTGCCTATTTTGTATTTTATATTTTTCATTTTTTAATTTGGACTGTTATTTTAAAAGAGCTGCAGGATCCCAGCATTGGGACTTAAGGAAGCCAGGATCAAATCCCACTTTTACCACAGCTGTTGTGTGCTGATAGCCAAGGCAGAGACAGGCTGATGTGTCCAGCATTCAAGTGTGTATCCCATGTTGTGTGTGATTTATTCATGTCTCATTTTCCCATAAAATATCCTCTCTATCTTCTTGGATTGTAGGATTTTTAGGCAGGGACTCATTTGGACTGCCTGGTTGCTACCACAAACCAATATATTAGAAGTTCACTACCTTACAGCAATGTTAGGAATCAACAGATAAATGATCTGTTTCCTTAACTTTATGGAAAGGCACAAATATTCAAAGCTTTAAAAGTCAAAACTGCCTTAGAGGGGATGTAGGTATAAATCACTTTTTTTGTATGTGTGTGTGAGAGGAAAAAAAGATATTTCAAAGAGAATTCCAAAGTAAAAAGTATGACCTTCAAGAACTAAAAATGTGATTCACAAAGTGGGGAACACAGGGAAGAACAATAAGAAAATTATCAAACAGCAGTTACATCACCGCATGTTCCCTGAGGACTTCTTAGACTTCTTGAGGAATTTTCTGGTGATAATTTCCTACTGTGATCCAAATCCTATAGCATAATTTCCGACCACAGGATCACAGAACTGTTCAGGTTGGAGGGGGCCTGTGGGGATCGCCCAGTCCAACCCTCCTGCCAAGGCAGGGCCACTGCCACAGGGCCATCCCTCCACCACACACACACCCCTACATGGAAATACACTCTTCTTCTGGCTTAAAATTTAGATGGAATTACTTCAAATCTGCAAGTCTTATGGGTACCTCCTGTGAAATGGGGTTCTTCAGTTCTATCAAGCAAAAAGGCTTCTGGATAAAAATAAATGACACTTTTCTGTGCTTTTCCTGACATGCTGTTTACTCTACTGTTTAACCTTCTGCCTTGCCTTCAGCATCTTCCCTCCTCTGGTCAGAATCCAGAGTTTTACAGGCACATTGCTGATGCCTTAAAATCTCTTTGTAGCTCCTCATAGAAGAGGTGATGGAGTACTACTTTCTTTGTTTACCTGGTTGATTAAAAAACTTGGTAGGTAAAATAAAAAAAACTACTCAGGCCTAAAAATTACTTTAAATGAAGGAAAAAAAAAAAAACTATAAAAAAAGGAAAGAAAAGAGAGCGATTGCTCCAATCTGGAACAAAATGCTTCATTACAGCAACCACAAATAGCAGTGGTTTTTTTTTTCAGAGTTAGATTGAAAAGGTTCACAATGAAAATTTTGAACTCAGGTTGGGGGAATATAAGAAAATTTCCTCCATCTGATTTGCCTTAGAGGGGATTAGAAAACCCAAGTTAAAAACCTAATTTTGATGATCAAATGTTTAGCTTTGGGCCTAAAAGATAATTTGAAAGCAAATGTGTTCACCATATTTGTATTCCCAGTTCTAGGGGTCCTCTGTTTTGAACTCCTCCCTCTGAAGCAGCCTGACACCCATGCTCTGCACTGCAGCAGATGCATTAGAATCTCCCAGCCTTTACACACAGCAAATCCAGGAGCTCCACTGGCCTATAAACACTGGAAATTAATGACATGACAGCCTCAGGAAATAGTGCTTCAGATATGCAAGTGCCTCATGGGAGGAACTCATTACTGGAGTTACAGTAAATTGCCACTGAGTGAATGCTGGAGGAGCTTCCCACACTTCATAAGCTTGATCTTGTCTGATTTCAAGGGCTAAGTGAGTTTTGGCATGATTAAACACTAGAAACTGTGGCCATCTGAGAACACTTGAATTTCCAGGCTTCTTCCATGCACTTGTGGGGGTAGCAGAGCACAGAGTGAATCATAGCAGCTTTCACTGGGTTTTGGTTATTGGTTTGTGTTAAATAAAAGTCCAGTTGCTGAGCTAGGCAAGTATATTCTTGTGGAGACCCTGCTACCCAGATTTGAGGCTGGTTTTGTGTATCTGTGAGCTGCTGGGATTTTGGGGATGTGGGGGTACAGAAAGCCATGCTACAGATATTTTATTTTTGGTCCCTTGCAGGCTCAGTGCATTTGACTAAATATACATCAAGAAAGAAGCCAAGCTTGAACAGCTGCTTGCTTTGCTGGATAAGACTTATATTTTCATTTTAAAAGCTATTTTTGCCTGTCTTAGTGTAACTGACGTAATAGCAAAGTTAACTATCCTGAAAACAGCCTGCACTGAGGTGTCATCTCAAAAAGCTTCTTCAAGCTGAAACCAAATCAGTCAAAAATTCACAGTCAACAATTAAAATGCCATAAGGACAAAAGGTGTCTCACATGTCACACCCGATTAGACAAAGTGTTTTGTGCTGGCCATAACTTCCCTTCTCACCATTGCAGGGTTTGCCTCGTTCATTATTGTGGTTCTCCTCAAGATCAAACTCTCAGCTCTAGGTGTGGAAGTTCAGAATTGCAGTTGTCATCCAGAGAGGATGGCAAATTCCCCTTTCCTCTTCCCAGTGGGCTGGTAAAGGAAAGGTGAGCACTGATGCTGAGAGCATGGGCTCCCTTGTGAACCCGTGTGCTGGCCTGTTCAGACACACATTTGACATGGATGCAGCACTGATGGAAAACAGGGGGGTTCTGCTTGTTTATATGAAGATTAGTGGTGTCCATCTGTGGTCTTGCACTGCTTAACTGCCTGTTTTTAAAGATATTTATAGCAGAGAAATCAACTGTAAGAAAAGCAAATGCTGCCTTGTAAGATTTCAAGTGCTGGTGGGCAAAGAATGGATAAATGTACTAAACAGATTATTTCCCAGCCCAGAATGTGATGGACTGGCATACCCAGGATTAAATTTATGTTCAACTATTGCTAAATTGGCAAAATACTAGCCTGCATCTTTCTAATCCCTTTCCTGCCATTTCTTGTGAGTTGTTCTCAAGGCAAGATGCAGGTTGCATGCAAGAATTAGTGGACAGGATACTCTGCTATAGGGAAGTGCAACTGCAAGGTCGTGAGCTTTCATTAAGGCTTAAAAGTGAAAACACCACCCACAAATATTCAGGGATACCCAAATATTGGTATATTGGGTGTTCATTATCCTGTTAACAAGTTTCTGCTGCTGACTGGATGACTCAAGCAATACTGTGTCCTTGAAAATCATTTTTTTCCTCTTCCTCTCTTTGTTTTGTGAAGAAAACATGAGTTTTAGTCTGCACTGGCATATTTCAAATGCCTCTCAACCAGAGCTCTGCAGGAAATGCTGCATTTTGGCTCAGCATCTTAATGCCTGGTGCTTTAGCTCAGCAGAGGGCAGGAGGAGACAGATATGAGGGGGCCAAAATCCTTCCCAACTGCAGCTCACTGGGCTCAGAGTGAGAGTTTTGTGTGCATTCTTCACATTGTGAACCACTCTGCATTACACTGGGGACTTCAGAGGAATTTCTAGCAGCATGGGCAGACAGTGGCTGTGATCCAGCTGCCTTCATTTGGCCGCAAAATTATGTTTCTGTTCTTAGAAAATTGAAGAATGTCACTTATTCACCCTTCTAATAAAGGTATTCAGGTGTGCATATGACACCAGAGAAACAAGGGGTTCACCTGCTGAAAGACACATCCTTTTCAAAAGTTTCTCAAAATCCAAGGGCATCAGGACGAAAGATGTTGAGGGAAGAGTGTCCTTCACGGGGTTGTATCATCTGTGCTTCTGAATGACTCAAAGCTTCCTGCTGGAAATGACACCTCTCTGCAGAAGCAGTTCAAACACATACTAAGCCCTGGGTAGGTTCACCCTGGCTGCAGTGTTTCTTAACTTGGGGACAACATCTAAATCTGATTAAAAACACAAGCAGAGCTACGTGTCTTCTGCCCCAGCATCTGTTTTCCTTCTAATCTGCTCGTTGCTAACAATCCCTTTGGAGTCAGATAAGATCTATTTCTCTTCTACAGTGAAAAGCTCAAGCAGAAATACGACCAACTGTTGAGAAGGAAATTTAGGCCCACATCTGCATTAAGAAAGGGCATGCAATTAGAAGGATCATTTGTTGTTTTGCTTAGTTTATATGATGGGGTAGACAAGGTAATGAATTAAAATCAATCTGTGAATGGAAATGGAAAAGGGAAACGCTTCCATCCTTCCATAAACTTTTTTTGCTTGTTTTACTTTATTTTGTTAAGTTTGTTGTTGTTGTTGTTTTGTTGGGGTGTTTGTTTGTTTGTTTGTTTTTGGTTTTTTGTTGGGAAGAAAAGGTTTGCAGTTAAACAGTTCTTCCCCAGAAATTTTTCTGTAAGATAATTCTGGTGAATCTGATCAGACCAAAAAAAAAAAATTATTGTTCTTTCCCTCTCATTTCCAGAGGTGTATTCTCCCATACTGGAGTCCCATCATGAGACTAGAGCAAGTCCACATTGACAGAGACCCCCCTGCAGAGCTGCCTGCAGCCCTGGGCCCAGCACAGGAAGGACAGGGAGCTGCTGGAGCCAGGCCACAGCAGGGAGACCAAGAGCATCAGAGGGATGGAGCAGCTCTGCTGGGAGGAAAGGCTGAGGGAATTGGGATTGTTCAGCCTGGAGAGGAGAAGGCTTTGGGGTGAGCTCATTGTGGCCTTGCAGTGCCTGAAGGGAGCCCACAGGAAAGATGGAGAGAGACTCTTGACAAGGGCCTGGAGTGACAGGACAAGGGGGAATGGCTTCACACTGACAGAGAGCAGGTTTAGATTGGATATCGGGAAGAAATTGTTCCCTGTGAGGGTGGTGAGGCCCAGAGCAGCTGTGGCTGCCCCATCCCTGGCAGTGTTCCATACCAGGTTGGTTTGGGCTCTGAGCAACCTGATCTGGTGTAAGGTGTCCCTGCCCATGGCAGGGGGTTGGAACTGGCTGATCTTTAATGCCATTTCCAACCCAAACCATCCTGTAATTCTGTGATTCTTTGATCTCAGTTTGCCACGTCCTCAGTGGCTCCGGCTTCATCGCCTTGGATGCAGCACCACGGCAATTTCTGGTGTTTGAGGCAATTTGCTGCAGCTCTGACTCAAGTGTAATGAAATGGAGACAGAAGCATTACCTGACATTGTGAGGATTAGGAAATGGATTTTTTTGAGATGTATGAATCCCTATTTGAGCAGTTCCTCTGTGACCAACACAAAAGGCAATGGAATCAGCCTAGGTCCATTTTTTAAGGTGCTGGCAAATGTGGGAGATGAAGCACACCCATTTCATTAGGCTGGGTGAAGGGGTGCCCTGTGAACGCTGTGAGTGGACACTGTGGTGATGACAGCTCTGCCTTCCCAGTGACACAAACCCATCTCCTAATCACTCATGCTCTCTAAGAGATCAATTACACTTTCCTCAAGTGTTGTAGGACCATTAACCTTAGCTTACTGCTCAAATTCAGTGAGGTTAATTATAGCCTAGGTATCTACGCTTTCATCTTGCGATGGCAATGGGATATGGGGATCTGCACTCCTTCATACCCTGAAGTGCTGCACAGGGCTTTGTGTGCTGCTAAACAGCTGCCATGTCCTGCTCTGGGAGTTTTCCACAGAGGGAGATGCTGGAATTTATAAAGACAATTATTTTTCTGTGTATATTCAGTGTCAGTGGAATTGAGTAGGGAAACAAGCAGAAAATAAACATGGGCTGGAAGGTATAAAACATTTCAAAGCAGTAGAAACATAAACATTCCTTTTGTAGACCGATCAGCAGGAATATAAAATGGCCTCACTATCAAAATCTACCTTTTTATAGCCTCACTGACAAAGCCTTTGAATTGCAGTTTGCTGAAGAAACAAAGACTAGCCCTTTCAACTAATTTCCTCTTCAGCTGACATATCTTTGGCTTCTTTCATTTGGTCCCTCTTATACATTTGCAGTCACCTGATATTGCTGTTCCTAGACAGAAACAGTGGTTGTTGTCTAAAGTCTTATTGTGCCCTCCTCAGTGTCACACAGAACCAGAACCTCAATTTCTACCAAGAGCTACAGTACTGATGATATTTTCTATTTTTGCCCTTCAGAAGCAATTCTGCCCAGAACAAGAAGCTGTGTCTTGGGACAAAACGACCTGAGCATCCAGTGGGCCTTGATTATGGCCAGGAGTCTGGACAAACTTCAGTGGAAAATAAGGAGGAAAAGGGATTGGCATGTCACTCCAGTCCTGTGACACAGAGTACACACAGGCTGCCGTGGCCTTGGCAGGTTTCCTCTGCTCTTGCCACAGACTGCTGGGCCTTACTCATCCTTCGTGAATCACTGTTTGCTGAGCACAGAACTTCACAGCACTTACAGCAACCAAAATGGAGTGAATCACCTGGTTCTGATGTATTTGCTGATATCCAGATTCTGTAAGAGCCACTTACTGGTTTCAGGAGAAGGATCTGATGAACCTTGCTTCACTCTACTCACCCACAATCCACTAAAGATTTTGTAGCCCCTGCAATGTTGCTGGTCCCCTGCAACCCTTCTCCACCCAGAGCATACTCCTCTCCCATGCAGTTGTATCAACCCTTCCTCGATTTTTTTCTTGACTCCTGAATTTCTTTCTTCTTGACTCACCATGTGCCAGGATCCCTTCCTCACCTTTCATCCATTGGACTGCCAGATGTTCACTTATCTTGTATGTTTCCCTCCTCATCCTGGTCCTACTCTGCTGCTGCTGATGCAGAATAAAAGATCTCCAGGCAGCAAATCTAAATGGTGCCTTTAGTGAGATGTGCTGGAAAGAAGGGCTCTGAGTAAGTTCTGAATCATGAGAAATTTGAGATTCAGAGGGCATTTCCCTCAGAGGAATCATTTGAGCTCTGTGAATTTAGGCCAGGAACTAGTTTGTGCTTCTTAAACTTTATGGTGACCTGTGCAGGGAGCTGCACGATTTTCCTGGCCCAGATGGGGTGGAGAGAGGAGGCAGGGTAGGACAGGTATAACTCTGGGGCAATGCCTGGCCAACATGCAGGTGGAGGGTGGGAGGTGCTACACCCCTGGTTTTGTTTCCACTGCTCCCAACCCTGGTTCTGACTTTGCTCTTGGTAGTGAAAACCTTGGGCATTTCCACTGGCGATGCTGGGCGATGGCATTTAGGCACAACCATGGGTAGCAAGCCAAGCTTTTGGCCCTTTTGCAAGTACAGCCTAAGAAACTGAGCTCTGTTCCAGAGCCCTCACAGCAGCAGAGGCATCATTTCTCTGGCACTGAAAGTAAACCAGAGCCTAAAACCAGGAATCTCCACATGTTTATTATTCTGCCACTGCTCTGAAAGTCAAAATTTGAAAACATAACCTCTTTCCAGGCTGAAATATCTTCTTCCCATTTCTGACAGTATTCCCCCCATTCCCTAAGTCTAATCAAGAGGTAAACCTCTAAAAGTACTCAGATGCAATACAGTCTAATCATCATTACTGTGTTAAAAAGTCGATGGCATGGAAGCTTCTGAGTAGCCAGCTTGGTAGCATTTATTGGGATTTAAAAGGTTCCTATAATTATCATGTCCTGTAACTGCCTGGATTGATGTGGGAGGGGGGAAAAGGAAGGAAGCTGGGAGCGTGTCTTGTCAGGGTGTGCACAAGATCAAAGAATGGAGGGATGAGCAGATATGAGTGGATAAATATGTGTTCTTTCAGGCAATTTTATGTTTTCCCAACTGGCTCTCCCTGTTCTTCTGACATGCCTTGCAACAGATCTGACAAAGGTTCAGGCCTATCTGTGGATTGAGATCATGATGTGATTTTACCCAGTCTTCATGACTATCATTTTTCAGTGCCTATATACATCCAGAAATCCAAGTCTTCCATGAAATTGTATTTTTTTTCNAAGAACGTTTTGTTTTAATTAATTTTTTCCTAAGGTAACTTTGGTGCCTTGAGGCTGAGGATAAACTAATTTTCAGGATGATGAATTCACATTATTTGGTAAAATTGCCACTACTAATGTAGCACTTCTAAAGTATAAAATGGATTTTAAACTCATAGAAAATCCAGCAAGAAATGTCCCACATAGGTTCATGCCCACAACAGATTCTTCTGATACAGATCTACATTGCCTCAGTCTATCAAAGATGGAAATGGGAATTTAATATTTTTCAGTGCAAAGCAGCCTGAGACTAGACATTG
>VZUA01024633.1:47587-58375 GCA_013401035.1 Horornis vulcanius | reverse complement strand
TCTGCTGCTTCATAGTGAGATGCAGATGATGGAAAAATGAACTGGCTCATCTTGGCAGAGGGCAGTGCTGCATTGCCATCTGCTGCAAACCCAAAGGTGTTCCAGCATGGAAGATGGATTTGTAGGAGAGAACTTCTGAGGGGTTTTGAAGGAAAGGAGGGCTGCAGTGGGGCCAGCAAGCTTTGAATCACCAGTTCTTGCTAAAAATCCAGAGTAAATGCAATATTCCTCATGCCACAGGAGATCACTCTTGTTTATAATTGCATCCAGGACACCTCTGCTGGCAGGGAGCACCATTTCCCCCCAGCAGGGACAGAGAGCTGGGAGTTCCTGGAGTTCCTGCTGCAGCTGGGGAACTATCTAGGAGCAAAAAAGAACAGCACAGCAGGGGAAGCAGTACGAAAGGACCTGGGAAAGCTTTCTTTTCTTTAGTGATCAAAGCTGGACAGAGCTAGAGGTCATGCTCCATTAGGAACAAACAGTACTGTTGCTCCCTCTCCAACTTTCCAGCTGTGTTGCTGAGTGTCTAATGAGATTTTTATATTTTTTCATTGGCACAGGGTCAGGGCCACCTGAATTACATATCACATGGACATGCAAACTCTTGCTCCACAGAGACTACAGTCTACACAGGAAAGGCAAGATCAAAGATGGGAAGGGGAAGGAAATTGTGTGGACCAAGCTAATGCTGCTGCTTCTGCTGAGGGTCACAAGTGAGAACCAGGGTTCTGGAACTAGAATACAACATCTAGAACTTTATGTTTTAGGATTTATTCTGTGGATGAAAAAAAAAAAGATTACTCTGACCAGAGTTTATCTCTGATACTTTTTCAATACCAATTGTTCTCTGCTTCTTGCAATGTGTTTGAACTTCATGGACTCATAGAATGACTGGGATTGGAAGGAACCTTAAAGATCATTCAGTTCCAACCCCTGCCATAGGCAAGGACACCTTCCACTATTCCAGGTTGCTCAGAGCCCCATCTAACCTGGCCTGGAACACTTCCAAGGATGGGGCAGCCACAGCTGCTCTAGGAAACCTGTGCCAGGGCCTCACAACTCTAAAAGAATGTCTTCCTCATATCCAGTCTAACCCCCTACTCTGTGCCAGTGTGAAGTCATTCCCTTTCATCCTGTCACTCCAGGTCCTTGTCAATAGTCTCTCTAAATTTTCTTTTTCCTTTTAAGACAGGAGGTATGAAGGTATCAGTGGCTCTACAAAAGACCTCTCCGAGCTCATGGCTCCAGCAAGTGGTGGGTGTACATGTTTATTTGCTTTTATTGAAAGATTTTTATGCATCAAAGTGCCTCAGGCACAAAGAAGTATAAAAGCCAGAGCATAAATTCACCTTTTTAAGCTTACACAATATCTTAAGGAGTGTCATTTGACAGAACTATAGATCTGAATAATCTCCTTTCCGCTGTGTGCTGCAGAACAGAGCTGTGATAGATGCAGGAGCCACTGCCAAGGAACCTGCAAAAAAAAAATATGCAAGAGGAACAAGAACAGATCACCACAATGAGGCATAAACAAAAACCCAAGCAAAATAAATTCACACACCTTGTTCAAAAGGTATCTGAAACCATCCTTCACAGTTTGGTTGTCACCTTCAAAAAGCAGCAACATTTANAAAACAGGAAGTTGGTCATGCTGGCTCAGATCAATAAACTGTCAGAAGAGACCTCCTGCCTTTATTCCTGGCTTGTGCTTGGTGCAAAGCTCCTCCTTGACTTACTTTCCCAGCCAGATATGTAATGATGCCGGTAAGGCACATACATTACTTACAGAACCCTGTGGGGAATCAAGGCACACCATAAACCATAGGTTTGGATTATCAGGATGTCAGATGTTAAAGCTACAGCTGCAAGTGAGACAGAGCCTCAGCCAGGCCTCCTTGAACACAGCAGCATCATTCCACTGATGAGACCCACTGCAGACTTTCCCATGGCTCAGCTGTCTCTGTGATGGGTAAAAATCATTCTTGTGCAGACAACACACACAGGGTTTATGAATCACTTGAATGTCCTTTAAATCCTCAAAGCAGGGATTAAGTAGGACTTAAGAGGAACATATGACTTGTGCTTGTCCTCAATACAGTGGTGACTTTCACATTATGTGAGGAAATAGTTCCTTAGATTGTTCTGTGTTTACTGGTCGCTAATGTCACTGGATGTCTTCCGTGTTTCCCTGGCTAGAATGAAAGAGCATCCTGGTCTGCTCCTGTAGCTCTGCCACAGACAGGATTCCACAGCAAATGGGCCCTCCAACCCCTGCTGTGCCAGCTCCTAGCAGTGCTCTGATTAATTTAATGCTCTGAGTAAAAATTCCCAGATCCTCCCTGCGGCTGGCTGAGGAGGTGGAGTTCTTTGCCTTGGTGGGCTGGCTGGCAAAGTGAATCTTTGCACAAGTGAAGTTGATTTCTGTACCAGTTCCTCTTTAATGAGGAGGATTCTCCTTTATCTCCTTCAGTTGATTGTTTCCTCCGATTTCACAGCACAAAGGTCAGCTCCACGCTCTGATTTTCCAGCTGGTGGCAATCCAATGAGATATGCACAGTCACAGATGCCTGTGTGTTAGAAGGGTGATCATTCTTTTACCAAGGTTAACTCTGAAAGTCCACAGCCGGGGATAACCTGAAACTACTCACGATTTGTGATAATTTTAGTAAATCGCAGAGACCAATTAAAGAAGGTTTTGGTTTATGTTGAAATACATTATTTTTACACATTTTCTTTTTTTTCTGACACCATTCACCACCTTTAGCTGCTATATTTAATTTATTTTCAATCTCTGCCTTTTCTCCTCAATACAAGATGTCCAAACACAGAAATAGTGTTGCAGATGAAGATACCTGATATGGTTTCTTAGTGATTAGATTTCTATCTCTATTTATCAATCAAACAAAACATCATAATTACTTTTCTACTGCTTTGCTGTTGTAGGAAATTGGCTTCATTGAACCACACACAGTGACCTCAGGCAGCTCTAGGTAAAATTTTCATAAGGGAACCTGAAATCCATCCATAGTTTGGGAACTCTAAATAATTCCATATTCATTCACAGGAGAAAAGGGAAGGACTTGCCATGTGAAAAACATGCCAGGACACTGGAGGCCTGGGTGGTTGGGTTTTACCTCTCCCTGCAGGTAGGTGGGATTCCTTTCACTTCACCCGGGCCATGGCAATTTCCATAGGTAAAATGTTGGCTTTGTGAGGACAGAGGCAAGCACCACCTCTTGTTTTTAAACTGTAAAACAGTTAATGTTGTCAAGAACAACAACCAGTTTATGTTTTTAAACTGTATCAGTAAGCATGAGGGAAATCAAAGATTATGGTTAGGATAGGCTCTGAGTCCAAATGATCACACATGGATCACTTTGAGGTTTCAGGCAGACAGCAAACTTCCTTCCATGAGCAGGTTTTGCTGGCTCCTGACACACATCCCAGAGGCTGAGATCTCTGCCAAGGGTTCTGTTGCTTTGGGGATGCGGCTTTGACAGTGGTTACCTGTTCCAAAGCACATATCAGGGTGTAGGAAAAGCAGAGATTTGGTAGGACTGGGTGAGAACAGTGGTCTGATATTCTGGCTCAGATTTGAAGCATCCCAGTGCTTGTCTTCACCTCCTACATACAGTTATTAGCAGAATATTTGGAAGTGGCTGCTGGCAAGGCGTTTTGCCCTGTGCTGTTTTGTTTGCCCTACAACATCCATCTTGCCATGCTGACTGCTGCCTGTTCCTGGCATGCCTCACACTATCAATGTATTTCTCTGCTACGCAGTACAATGGGATCATTATCCTGGGATCAGTCCTTAGACACTGTTGAAGTCAGAAAATACTGCTGCAAGTGTTGAATATTAACTCACTCACTGTTGCCTTGAGGCAATTGGACACAGACAGGAGGTAACAGCAGCTGAATGTCCTTTCTCTTTTCCTACATAATGCACAAAGATTTAAAAAGCGGGACATAACGGGACAAAAGCTTTAGAAATTCTAAAGGCAAGCAATTTGTAAATAGATCAGCAGGTTGTCACATAGGGAGGGAGAGATTTGTCTGAAGTGTAATGGCCCTGCTGCAATGTGCTCCCTGAGCACTCAGTGGCATTTTAAACACCGTGAGACTTGATTTTGAGACATCAAGTGAAAATAAATCATAAAAAAGAGGTGCTCAAAACTCAAGAGCTATGATCTAACAAAGCACTTAAGGAATACAACCAACAGGAAGCAGATCATTCCCTTCTGCCACAACCAGCACAGAAGAGGCTCCAGAAAGGGAATAGGTCACAAACTTCTCGCGTCCAGAACAGACCCTGGCCCAGATATAAAGTAGGACAAGACACAAAAAAGCAAGACTGAGAAGCTGGAACAACAGCAGTGCCCAAGGCACAGAAAAGATGGGACATTGATGATCTGGTAGTGTCTGACGGGTGCCTCCCTGCCTTCATTTTGGGTAAGAGTTAAAATTATTCTGAAGCACTTAAAATCACCTGGGGACAAGCCTTCAAAGCATCTGGGTCTTTCACTTTAATATGCAGTAGCCGCCGGTGTTTTTGTTTACTCAAGTTCTTTCTTTTTCTGTAAATAATTGCTTCTGCTTCACTTGAGCTGTCTCTCCAGCAGACAAGAGGCATTCTGGGCAGGCAGGTCAGCAAGAACCCTGTTCCCGAAAGAGGACATGCAACTGTAACTCTAAATTTGGGCTCTAAGGCAAGTATATGTTTGAAACACTCCCTGTTAAGCATTTTTGCCTCTTCTGCATGCTGAAAATAAAGCAAGAGGAAGCTCTGCTGCCAAAGCAGCTCTGCAAAACAACCTGCACTGGGAATTTTCATCAGAGAAGGACAACAGAAGCAGAGAGCATTTCCAATCCTCTGCCACAGACACTTGAACTACCTGCTCAGCATTTTCTGCCCTTGTGTGGTTCTTTCAGGCTTTCTACAGGCTTAGAGCTGGGGCTGAAGATCCTGAGTCCCTCCAAGAGATAAGGACCCCTGTAATTGCCAGGCTTTTGATTGCCCTCATTTCTTTTAGGTTACCCCATTTCCCGCTGGTGTGGCTCTGCTGCACAAACACCTTGCTGCTGATGTTTTCTGGTTTGGTCTCTGCTCAGGCTGTGTCATGACATTTCTCCCAGCTCTGCAGCTACCTCTGGCCTTCCTTTTGCACTCTCCTGTCACTGTAGCTGCCACTTACGATCCCTGCCAGGCTGCAGCTGCTTTCCTTTGGCCTTACCTGTGATGCTGCTCTCTGTATCTGCTCCACTCTGAGCAGCAGATGCAAATGACCTTCTGTCTTCTCCATTTCTTTATTGTGAGTGTCTTTTTTGGTGTAACTGCTTCTATAGCCTGGCTGCTGGATTGCAACCCATCCTCCCCACACATTTCCTTCAGCAGATGCATTGGTCATTCCCTATTTAGTCTTAGGGAAAAAGCTTTGCTGGGTCCCAGCCTAGGCAGGTAAGGATTGCTTTCCTGACTGCCTTGTTTTGACTATCAGTCCCTGCACTGTTTATGCTGCTAACTTTGTTTGCTCTCGCTCTTCTTCATTTTTGATACCCATGGCAAGACATCTGGTGCTCAAATCTGGCCTGTGAAGTGCTGAATGGCACAAATTGTGCTGCAGAGTGCTACGAGCCGTGTCAGAGCAGGGCATGCAAGGCCTGTCAGACTGTGGGAAGGCACTGCTCCACTCCTGATCAGCTCTTGCCAGAGCTTCCTCCAGAGCCAGCCCCCAGGAAGCCAACCATCCATCTCCTGCCCTTAAAAATGGCCCTTTGCAAAGGTGTCTGGGAATGGCAGGAAGATCCCAGCTGACCCCAGCTATTGCCCTGACCATGCTCTGCAGTGCACATTGGTGCCTGGCCAGTGGAATAGTCTGGCTCCAGTAAATCACCCTCTGTCTCTGGGTATGAAGTTATTCATTTCCTGATGGCAGCTCTTATATCCTCAGGGATTACTGCTTGTCCTGCTTTAAATAAAATCCCATCTTGCACATGAGCACACACACAGCGACACAAACACTCAGTCCTTTGCCTAGTAACGAGAGAAGCAGTGCCTGTGCTCCTTCTTCCTCCCAGCAGAGCTGCACACTCTGGACACAAAGTGGTTCCATGCCTTTATCATTGCACCCAGACAGCTTCCAGGAGCACTCAGCACTTCCTCAGCATGCTCTCCTTGTGCTGGGGCTCATGCTGCATCTCCATGCTGTGCCCCAAAGCGACACCCTGGGATTGTCCCTCCCCCTGTGCAGGAGCAGCAGCACCTTGTTTATCTGGCTCCATCCCCGTTGTGTCAGGGCTCCACCAGGAAGTGCTCCAGGTGCTGACTTTGCAGCAAGGTCCAAGCTTTCTGTGGCTCTGTCTGTTCCAGGGGTTTATAGCAATCTGGGACTGGTTCCCTGCACTGGATTGCCTTTACCCTATCACATGGGGCCCTGACTGCTGCCAAATCTTGTCTCTGTGTGATAACTTCTTCAATCCATCTTGCATCCTGAGAGGCAGAAGGACAAAAAGAAGAATCCAGTAGTTTATCTTCTCTATGAACCACTAGAAATTCTTCATCACTTTTGCTCTGGACATTTCTTTCATGGCTCTAAGGTTTTTGAGATAGAATTGGAAACATTGAAGAGTTTGTAGATGTCACTTTTCTCTGAAAGCTTCAGCTTATCTGCATTCAGTCTAATATGATGTTCTGAGGGTCTGGAATCATGGCTGGGGCTCCTTCTTCTCCAACACTTCTAGTTCCACTGGAAACTGCCCTCAGCCACTGCCTTGGTGCATGGGAATCCCTCCACTGCATGTCTCAGTTTCTGCTGGGAGCTCACATGATCAAGATCCCAGCATTCACATTCTGCCAGGTGTGATTAAGACAATAATGAATCCAGTGTAAGATGCTGCCCTGACTCATAAAAACACTGAATTCTTTTGAATTTGATACACCTAATAGAGCCTGACTTCTATTACTGCTGCAGACTGGTGACTTCAATCCTGTAGACACTGGTTTGGCACCAGTGTAGATTCTCATTTTATGCAGATACCCCTTGTTTTTCTTTTTCCCTGCCACTGATGTATACTCTGCTCCTTTCTCTGTAGGTCTCTTCACATCTCTCCTTTACATCTCTCCTTTTCAGGAATTTTCCCTCACTAATGCTGTGAGTGCTAACAGACTGACATGTTTTGGTAGCCTGAATTTCAAGTCTGCAGCTTTTCAGACAGGCACCAGCCTGCTTAGACAATAAGGCAACACTTTTTGGGAAGGCTAAATGAAGCCCATGAGGACTTCTCCCTCCACATGGCTTTCTCAGTGATAGATGGTCTTTCTGAGTGTCCTTTATCAAGTGATAATGTGCCATATTTCATGGCAACTCATCACGAGCTTGCAACTGTCCACTGGCCTTAAAATATCCTCTGCTATAAACTCTAAGTCCCATTGCTGCAGTCTAATGTTGCTGTTAATGAGTGTTCCTGGAGTTCTGTTGCAGGTGACCTTGCAGCCCAGCTAGGGCTAAACCCAGCTCTGAGTTTGTAGGATAGCTGTGGTTATGGCTATGGCAAGACTGGTAGATTGTTGTGGGAGCACTGGGAGTACCCTGTTAGGCCTTGAGTCCCTAAGGCACACTTTGTTTTCTTAGAGAATGCCACTAAGTGTGTTTGTTCAGCCTGGAGAAGAGAAGGTTTTGGAGTGACCTCATTGTGGCCTTGCAGTGCCTGAAGGCAATCTCCAATAAAGATGGAGAGAGACTCTTGACAAGGGTCTGGAGTGACAGGACAAGGGGGAATGGCTTCACTCTGACAGAGAGCAGGGTTAGATTGGATATTGGGAAGAAATTGTTCCCTGTGAGGGTGGTGAGGCCCTGGCACAGGTTTCCCAGAGCAGCTGTGGCTGCGCCATCCCTGGAAGTGTTCCAGGGCTGGGAACAACCTGGGCTAGTGGAAGGTGTCCCTGCCCATGGCAGGGGTGTGGAATGGGATGATCTTTTACGTCCCTTCCAACCCAAACCATTCTATGATTCTGTGATTCTATCACTCATTACCACTCGGCCTCAAGTTTGGGGTTCATAACCAGACCAGTTGTTTCAAAAACACCACCACTTTCTGATTCACTCCTGGGCAGCTCAATGCCATATGAGGTGTGGCTTTCTTTAGACATGTCTCAGAATCTTTTTTTAAAGGGTGGAATCATCCTGCAAATGAGCTCACTCAGACTTCCCAAAGCTGACTTCCTGGTTGTGTATTGTAAGGACCCACTGCAAAGACTGTTTTTGGGATTTTACAGGAACATCCTTGCTCTGGTGGTGCTCTGTCCTCCTCAGGGGTTCCCTTCTCTGACAGCAGCACTTGGTGTGGTATTTACCCCTCATAGCATGGGAAAGGTCACTCTCTGCTCTCTGCACTTGGTGGCCAGCAGCACTCTTGATAAATATATTCTTGCTGTGGTGCTTTTACAAGATCTTGTACTAAGCCATCCAGTTATGGGTAGCTGAAAGTGGCCCTCATTAAGAAAAAGTCCAGTGTGTTAAAAACGTGAATATGGTCAGGGGTGGATTGGATTCTTGTTTCCCTTTGTGATTATATAGCTGCTTTTGAGAAAGCTCAACCTCAACCTAATACAGAACATTTTCTGTTCTTCCCTGCCCAGCCGTTCTCCTATTGCCACACTTTGTGCCTTTCCAAGCCACCAATGTAGGATATAGAAGCAAGGCAGGGACATCTTTTCTCTCCAGACTGGTCCTAATGGCACAACTATCATATGAGTGAGAGCAGTGTTTCCTTTTTCACATGGATAACTCCCAAGCTCTCCTCTTCCCTCTGTGCAGCAACAGGACTGGGCCTACTCCTTGGATTTTTTGATCACAGAGGGCCCATATTTAAGGCTTTAAAAGGGAACAGGACAAAAACTAAAATGATATAACAAGTGGGAACCAAAGTCATTGCCATCTCCCATCAGCTACCAGTATTCTTTGAAGGATGATATTTGATTTTCCCGGTCACAAAATAAAAGCTTAAAAATACTGAAGGATATTAGCAAGGCTCATAAATCAGTGTTAAAAGATTAAAAGCTTTTGAAGGATTCTTTGTTACCCTCGAGGAAGAAAACCCAACTGTCAACACCACAAGCTCACCTTTGGTTCCATCTGTTGAGTCTTTCCAGTTCATGGACCAGAACAATTTACAGAGCCTCTGCAAGGCAAATTTGGGCCAGAACATCTCACTTTACCCTCTGCCTCCCAAGGCCATTAAATGAGGTGTGTGATGACACCTGCACAACTCATTGGTGGCTTTAGGGAGCTCAAAATGGAGTCATAATGTTTCCAGGTTGGTTTCCAGGCTTTGATGGATTGGGATTACAGTGCCTATGAGGATCCATAGTGTTCAAACCACCAGGACATCCTTTGCCATTGGATTTCACAATGCTTTTCATCACACAAAATGTCTCTTTCAGGTGAAGAAATTTTGGGGGTCACTCAATACACTCACAGGAATGATGCCATGCTCAGAAATCCACTGTGCTTCTGCATCCATTGATTTCAATCAAGGTTTTCCAGGTTCCTCAGCGACAGTGTTTAAAGCCTGTTGCACTGTGTAAAACCAGTGCTTATTTTTTTAATCCTGTTTCAGATTCACCTTCATTCAATACAGGGTTTTTGGTTGGTTTTTTGTTTTTGTAATCCTCACAACAGACAAGGTCTTTTAATCAGCAACTCAATTCTTTCTTTCTAAAACAAAAAACCAAAACAAAAACAGAAGAAAAATGCTGTTCTTTCTCATCACAACAGTACTACCAGACTTCCTATCACAAAAAAAGCTGCAAAATTTGCAATTTTTAGTTTCCCTATGAAAAACTGTTCCTGAAGAGAACTTCTCAGTGTGGCTCTTTGGGGGGATTACCATTTTGACTGCTGCTGGCCATTTTCTTTAATAGAGAAGCTAGGAAATAACAGCAGCCTGACTTTAAATTTGGCAGCAATTTGGATTTTTCCTTCCATTCCTCAACATTTAATTGAAGCTACTTAGCACTGTAATGTGTAACATATGACCTTCTTGCAAGCCCTAGTTACACTGCTCATTAGTCTGTGTACTTTAACAAGATTTTATTGACCCTGTGGCTAATAGCCCACTTAGAAAGATCCCTCCCTTCCAGCGTGACTGCTTGTCAGTAATGGTAGTTGGATTGCAAAGAGAAATCCCAGAGTTCAAAGCTATTCAAAATGAGGAGGGGGAGAGCAATATCTCAGTTTGTCCTTTTGATGCAATGGAAAAACAAAGGTTGTATCACTCCTCTTTTTTTTATTTCTGTGCCTGGTGTGCACACAGCTCCCAGTGAGGATTTGGGTTCTGCTGTGCTAAGGCAGCTCTCAGAAAGCAGCAGCCTAAGGAGCTGTGACAAGCAAAGGAAGCACTTTTAAGTCCTGCTTTCCAGATGCAAAAGCAGAATGTTTAGCCATGCCTGCAATCCTGCAGGAAGCCAAGGGCAGAGCAGCACCATGAAGCCGGGCCTCTGCTTGTCAGATCTGCGTTTTCAGCCCACTCCTGAGCATCCTTAGGGCTGGGACAGGGGGACAGAGCTCTGCACTAGGGGCGGGGAGCGCTCACTCACAGAGCTCCGTGTGCGCAGCAGCTCCGAGCGCGCCGAGCGCAGAGCTCCCGGAGCGCTCTGCAGCCAGGCGGGTCACCCCGGCACGGCATCCACTGCCCTGAGAGGATGGAGAGCCAAAGGCTGCCACTGAGTTTCTCGAGGGCTTGAAAAACAGCCTGGTTCCTTTAGGTGATGGGACAGCCTTCTTTTTTTTT
>VZUA01024633.1:37082-47575 GCA_013401035.1 Horornis vulcanius | reverse complement strand
TTTTTTTTTTTTTTTTTCAGAGGGCAGGGGTGGTTAAGTTTTTACAGGGTCCAGGGCTGCAGGGTCCAGGGCTGGGTGCTGATGCTGAGCTGCTGAACTTCAGACAGAAAACTGTATTTTTCACTGGAAGAAGACCCTCTCTTTTTATTTTGTGTTTTGACTGTTTCACCCAAGAGTGGCAGAAAGGGACTTATCTCTTGCTCAGAACTTCACCAAAAGTTTCTTGCAAAACTTTCAGCATATGTGATACTAAAAAAAAAAAAAAAAAAACCAAAAAAAGAAACCCAAAACAATAGCAAAACCCACCCTTGTACCAGGCTAGACAGGAAATCTGTTTGTTTGTTTGCACTTATGTTTTCACAGATGCAGCTTTCTAACTAGCTGTGATTGCAGCACTGCCAGGGGTACAGGATTTTAGAATGGTTTTTACTCTAGTAAAAAAATTAAACCACAACACCCTCAAAAAACCTCATCCCAAACAAACAAACAAAAAAAATGTGCATAAGTAAAATGAAGGGAAGAAGATACAGAAAGCACCAGGGAGGTCAGGTAACCAAGTATTTTTGGACTGCCAAGGTGGTGATCTTAAGTGAAGATAATGTATTATGCAGTGGAAAGCTAATGAGACCAGGTCTGTTAAACACGGACTTGGTGTTACTTAGCTATGGAGTGCTTCAAATTACACAGGCACGGGTTGTATTTGATCACCGCTCCCGCTCTGACAAAGTGAGCAGCAGGCTTTTATATAATGTAAGTGATCATATACTGTGGGGAACAATCCTGTGCTGGCAGGGCAGGCCAGCTGATGGCATAATGGGTCTTCTCCATCTCGAAGTTATGTGATTCATCAATTAAACGAATTCGGTGGGATAAAGCAGCCTGAAAGGGCACTGTCCCTGCCTGACGATTAACCCTCCCAATTCCAGCCTCTCCGCTCGGGATTTAGCCTCCACCAGTGTGTCCAGGAGGCTCCGGATGCTCAGCCCCGTTCAGTAGCGAGGCGGGCCGGGGACCGGGGCCAGGGGGCTCCGGGCACTGCGGGCTCAGCTGCCGCCCTCCGGGGCCGCAGCGGGGGTCCGTGCGGGATGCTCGGCCCCGGCTCCGAGCGGGATGCTCGGCCCTGCTCCGTGCGGGATGCTCGGCCCCGCTCCGAGCGGGATGTCCGGCCCCGCTCCGAGCGGGATGTGCGGCCCCGGCTCCGTGCGGGATGCGCGGCCCCGCTCCGCCGCAGGTGCTGCGGGAGAACCTGCGGGGGACGAAGCCCTGTCCCGCCGTGCCTCGGCTTGTCGGGAAGCGGCTGCTGGGCGCACCTGTCCGGGCTGCCCGTGCCTCCCCTGCAGGCTGCCCGGGATCCCGCTGGCTCCCGCAGCCCTATCCCGCAGCCCCATCCCGGGGCCGCCCGCATTGCGTCGGGGGCGCGGCGCGCAGCGTGCGGGGGCGGCCGGCCCGGGGGCAGCGCGCATCCCTCCCTCCTCCGCCGGCCCTGGCCCCCGGCTCCCCCGCCCTCCCGATCCCCGAGCTGCACCAAACAGCTCTCAGGTTTCTGCTGATACTGCAGCGTCAAGAAATGGCTCGAGTTTGCTCCTCGCTCTTATGCATTCAGCAGCCCTCTCGCTCCTGCCGCACGCGTCCAGCTCCTGCCTCCTCCTGCCTCCAACGCTGCTGCTGCTGCCGGGACGAGCCAAGAACGACTCCGGGGATGCGGCTGCAGGGCTGCGGCGCTCTGACATCTCCCCCGCCGCCGCTGCCCAGCGCCCGGCTCCTTTTCCAGCTGTCCTAAGGGAAGAGAGCTGGAGAGCCAGCAGCTATCTAGGACTCCTTGATTTTATTGACTAACTCGAGCCTTTTGGAAAAGGTACTTTGCACTCTTTTCCACGCACACCCCCCCACCCCCCACTGCGGTTCTCAGCAGAAACTAATTAAACCCACTCGCCCTTGGTGCAGCCTAAGACAGTGTATGAATATTTCAGTATCTCGCAGGCAGCCCTGTAAAGCGATCGCCGTGTTATAAAGAGGGGCGCAAGAGGAGGAGGAAGAGGGTTAAGTTTGCCGCTGCGGTTTTTGTTTTGGTTTGGTTTTTTTGGATGCTGCTGCAAGGCGACTTGACGCATTCCGGCACTGGCTCCTACTCCTGAGCGGCGCGTCTCACCCGGAGCAGGTAAGAAAAAGAACCCTTCTCGCTGCCGCTGTTACACTCGGCTTTGGAAGGTTTGGGTCTGGGATGTCGACCTCCCCTCCCCTTGTGTCTCTCTCTCAGTTACCTTTAGCTGCTGCAAAGCAGGAGGGGAGATGCTTTGCTCCCTCTCTCCTAATTTTCCCCCCCACCCAGGTGGTGTGATGAAGTTGTCAGTACTCAGTTAAATCTCCACAGCGGGGGAGCGCGGTGCTCGGGAGACTCCTTGCAGGAGCTGACCCTGCTGAAGTTGCCCGGGAAGCCCTCCCGATGAGTTCGGGGCACCTTCCTGCCTCGGAGGCCTTGGTGCATGTCCGGGGATGTGTAGGAACGCGTATAACTCCGCATGTGCTGCCGTAGTGGGCAGAACGGGATGTTCCTGCTGGTGTGAAAACCAATCCATTGAGCCTGAGTGTGTGTGTGTGTGTATGTGGAGGGGTTTGGGGGCTGGTTTATTCTGTTTCTCTCCTCTCTGGCAGCCTCCATCCTGCAAGTGAGCTTTATGCCTTCAAAGCAGAGTGTTTCCATCCCCAGCGCAAAAGAGGAGAGGACCAGGGCAGTGGTGGTGGTGGGGGGGGAAGGAAGAGGCAGGTGATGGAAATTTGCTGAGTTGGCATTGCAAGGACTCGCCTCCCAGCCAGCCCGTGATTTATATATTTATTTCTATATTTATTTATTTATTTTATGTGTATGTGCGTGTGTGTGCGTGTGTGTGTGTGTGGTAGCTCCGTGACAGCAGCTGCGGCGATGGTCGAGCCGGCGAGAAAAGTGGACGGATCGAGTTAAAGGCTAAAGGAGACGGCTGGGGAGGGGAGCCCCAGCCTGGGGGTGCACTCCATAGACCTTCAGCCTCCCGGTTTGGGGGACAGGACCCCTCACCTTACCTGCCCTCTGCCCCCCCTAAAGGTACTTCTTCCCTCTTTCTTCACCCTCCCGTCATCCCTGATGCCTCTCCCTTCATCCCGCCTCTCTTTTCTCCTTTTGGGTGTTTCCATCCTTTAGGCTCCACATCTACCCCTTCCTCAAGCTCCCCATCCCACCTCAACCCCCCTACCCCTGAACCGCCCTGGGTCTCTCTGTGCTCCTCCATCCTCCTCCTCCTCCTCCCTTTCCCTCACTTCTCCCCTGCCCCTCGGTCCCCTTTCCCGTGTGCCACCATGACCGTGATGGCTGGAGAGAACATGGACGAGACTTCCGCGCTACCTGGCCACCCCCAGGATAGCTACCAGCCCGCTGCCCACGACGACCACGAGTGCTGTGAGCGCGTGGTGATAAACATTGCGGGACTGCGCTTCGAGACGCAGCTGAAGACTTTAGCCCAGTTCCCCAACACGCTGCTGGGCAACCCCAAGAAGCGCATGCGCTACTTCGACCCGCTCCGCAACGAGTACTTCTTCGACCGCAACCGGCCCAGCTTCGACGCCATCCTCTACTACTACCAGTCCGGGGGACGGCTCCGCCGGCCCGTCAATGTCCCCCTGGACATGTTCTCTGAGGAGATCAAATTTTATGAGCTGGGTGAGGAGGCCATGGAGAAGTTCCGGGAAGATGAAGGATTCATTAAAGATGAGGAGAGACCCTTGCCGGAGGGGGAGTACCAGCGCCAAGTGTGGCTCCTCTTCGAGTACCCAGAGAGCTCTGGGCCGGCAAGGGTTATTGCCATAGTCTCTGTCATGGTGATCCTCATCTCCATCGTCATCTTCTGCCTAGAGACATTACCTGAGCTGAAGGAGGACAAGGAGTACACAGTGCACCGCACTGACAACACCACCCAGGTCTACAAATCCAACATCTTTACAGATCCCTTCTTTGTTGTGGAGACCCTGTGCATCATCTGGTTCTCCTTTGAGCTGGTAGTGCGCTTCTTTGCTTGCCCTAGCAAGACTGATTTCTTCAAGAACATAATGAACTTCATTGACATTGTGGCCATCATCCCTTACTTCATCACCCTGGGCACCGAGATGGCCGAGCGGGAGGGGACTCAGAAAGGAGAGCAGGCCACCTCCTTGGCCATCCTGAGAGTCATCAGACTGGTAAGAGTCTTTCGAATCTTCAAACTCTCCCGCCACTCTAAGGGCCTCCAGATTTTGGGACAGACCCTCAAAGCAAGTATGAGAGAGCTAGGTTTACTAATCTTCTTCCTCTTCATTGGGGTGATTTTGTTCTCTAGTGCGGTATATTTTGCTGAGGCTGAAGAACCTGAGTCTCATTTCACAAGTATCCCTGATGCTTTCTGGTGGGCGGTGGTATCCATGACCACTGTGGGCTATGGTGACATGTACCCTGTGACAATTGGAGGCAAAATCGTAGGCTCCTTGTGTGCCATCGCTGGTGTGCTGACAATTGCCCTGCCTGTACCTGTCATCGTGTCCAACTTCAACTACTTCTACCACCGAGAAACAGAAGGGGAAGAACAGGCTCAGTTACTTCACGTTAGCTCCCCTAATTTAGCATCTGACAGTGATCTCAGTCGCCGCAGCTCCTCCACAATCAGCAAATCTGAGTACATGGAAATCGAAGAGGATATGAATAATAGCATAGACAATTTTAGAGAGGCTAATCTCAGAACTGGCAACTGCACTGTAGCCAACCAAAACTGCGTTAATAAAAGCAAGCTGCTGACTGATGTGTAAACAAAAAACAAAACAAAACAAAATCCCCACTCACAGCTTGAAGACTTTAGTGACACAGTCACACTTTGTAGATGCTTTACTGATAGTCTTTGAATGCTTTATTTACCTCGTAAATGCATTGTTGCATTGCAAATCTTTGCTCTGCGATAAAGAAGCTTCCAGGATCCATGAAAGATAAAGTTTTGTTTATTTTCAAAAAAACCTTTTCCACCTGGTAAATGATAACCATTTGAACTAGTTTAGTTTTAAGCCGTTATGACGCTACACCTAAACTTTTCCTCTCCTATCTCCTCTCTTTTTTTTCTTTCTTTTTTTTTTTCCTTTTGGATAAAGTTATCTTAAACTAAGCAAGACAGTTTTTAGAGCTATTAAGCATATGCATGGATTCCAGTAAAAATATTCTGCAAAACTGCACAGTTGCAAGAAAGTGCATCAGATAATAATAGTAAAAAAAAAAGATCAGCCAAAACCTGCGGCGAACATTTGCCGTGGTGTTTATGAAGGAGTGCAAATTTTCCTTCCGCCCCCTCTGTGAAAGATTCCATCCTTCCAACCTACAGATCCACACAGCACCTTATTAAAAAACCTTCTAAAGCCTGGTCTCTTTTGCTGTCCGTAGAAGAACTATCCTAAAAGGAGAATAACAAACAAAACTGAAGACAAAACATCTGCAATGCTGCTAAGTTCTCTCACATGCAGATGATAGAAACACACTTTCCCTCTCCTCTCCCAGTTTGGAACTGGATACAAAACTTTAAGCCCCTCTGTTGCAAGATAGCACAATGGAGTTTAATATAAGCATGTTTGAATTTGATACTATTTATTTTATGATCGCATGCTTGAAACGTTACCTCAGACAATAGCGGATAAGCTTTCGTTTGAACTGAATCTTCTAAAAATAGGTCCTTCCTCCTCTCTTTTTTCATTTCTTTTCTTTTTCTTTTTGATTTGCATTCACCAGAAGTGCACTCCTTAATTTATTAAATCGTTGACTAGTAATTTAAAGTACTGTATTTAAGTGCGTATGTTAGTCAAATGGGAACAATAACTTTTGGAGATCAAAGCATGTTCAAATATTCAGCATTATGGCCTATTTGATTAAAGTGTAACTTGAATTAATTAGTGCATGAAGTCAATGATAATAATAATAATAATGATGATAATAATAACAATAATGATAACAATAAAAACAAAAAAAATGCGCTTGATAGACTGAGGGCCTGAATGAAGTGATTAGAGAAACCTGATTGTTTTCCTGCATTGCTCAGGGAAATGTGTTGGCTTTTGTCCAGGCATTGTCGGAAAGGAACATATCCCATCCCTTAAAGGGAAAGCTATATGGAAAATTAAGAAGTCAAGTTATATATAGCAACACCTAAAAACCTAGTATCCTCTGTAGATGAAAGGTGCAGATGCATGCTCTTTGGTGCATTCTCAGAATGTAAATGAAACTTATCTATTATATGCATCCAAATTGCAGCAGCTGGTTTCTTTTGCAGTCATCAGTTGAGACTTTTTTGTATCCCCCCCAAAACTCACTGAAGAGACTCAGCAGATTGATTGAGTGAGCTGCGCAGTGCCTTTATCTTACACCCCCCAAAATTGCTGAAAGTGCCTCCAGGAACTGAGTGGATCAGAGACACTGAGGGAAAGGACAAGGAGTCAGTCCACCATCAGGAGTGTCCTGTGCTGTCTACTGGCACAGCACGGAAGGATTTAGGGATAGAAAGATCATATGTGAGGGAGAGGGATGCAGAAGAGGTGGGAAGAGACCACCAGTGCCCATGGAATACTTTTCTTCCCCAGACAGTCTGATGCTGCAGGGCCCTGCATTGGCTTCTGCCAAATAACTCATGGTTGTGTACATGAAAGGCTTCAGGTTTCCCCAGGTTGTTTGTAGAGGCATCACTGCCATCACTGTATCTGCCCGCCCTTTCCCTGAGGTGGCTTTGTGGCAGCTTGTCTCTGCAGGGCAGGGTGCAGGAGGAACAGGAGCCCTGGCATCACCCAGTCAGGCCACCAGACTGGAGGACTGTGCTCTTCTTTCCCTTAGAATCCCCAGCAGGTAGAAGGGAAAAGCTTTGCAGGGCCCTCCCATCTCTGTCTCGTCCATCCCCTTTCAGATCTTAGATCCCATCACAGCCTTTGAGCCATGTTCTTCTTCCTGGTCCCTGGTCTTACTCTACTTCCATCATTTCCTGGTGAGGGAAGCAATGCTAGGAGAAGATATCTTCTGCAGCATGCCAGCCTTGACTGCTAGGCTCTGGGAGATAACAACCTTTGATCTGAAAGAACGTAGGCACTAATCTTAAATTTTCAAATGGAGAAAGTTGAGGATCTTCATTCTGCACTTAGCATGTGGCCAACTGCTGTTGAACACATCTCCTTCCACGCTGTACAGATCCTTTCCTCCCCTATCTTTCTGATGTATGTATATATGTGTATAAATATATATATGTCTGTCTGCTCCTGTGTGTGTCACATACGTATGCAGACACATGTATATATAAAATAAAATCGAGGCGCTCAGAGTTAAAAGCCAACCCTAACTCTGCAGTTACGCACAAGCTTGACCTGCCAGGCTTCCAGAAAGACTTGACTTTATTTCTCACTGTGTGACTTCTGTGAATCTTAACGATAAGAAAGCTCAAGAACTGAGGGAGCTCTAACTCCTGCAAGAAGTGCAAAGCATCAGATGAAACAGGGCATTACATCCTCTAGGTAGATGTTTTAAAGCTTCTTTCCTCTCCCCTGCTCACACCCTTGCCCATTGTACACCTCTCTCCCCCTTAAATTCCAGTGGTCCTGATCTTCCCAAACTCTTGAATCGCAGGATATGACTTCTGATGTCAAAATGGACTTGAATACTGCACTCAGCTTATAAAACCACCATCTGACTAAACTAAACAGCAATAATCAGTTCAGTGCTATGGGAGCGATGATCAGAAGGATGCATTTGGAAGATGAGGCCTCACTTGGGTACCTTCTGGCCCAGCTGGGTGTGCACACCTTAATTTAATGTGCAGAGTGATGATCATTCTGCTTATGCACAGAGAAAAGTGCTGCATGCAGCGATTCTTGGTCAGGAGACTGGGACGGACCACAAGAACTCGTGGTTTGGGGAGCCTGAATGTTGCTTTGTCCATTATAGCTCACTGCAAAGGATCTCAACCCATATGGAGTACAGGAATTAACCTCATGTAGCATAGGCATGCATTTTCGACAAGTTTGACACAAAAAAATAAACAACAAAAACAAGGTTCTTACTCCCTTTACACAGGAGTGCTGAAATGTCTTTGTGGGCCTGAAGGTGCACTTAACAAACTGCCTGTTCTTATCAGCAAACATCCTTTTTAAAATTTCTTTCTTTCTTTCTTTCTTTTCTTTTTATATCTCTTTTATTATAATTATTATTTTATTTTGACCCTTATGTTTCTTTTAGCCACACGTGGACTCTGACGGTTTTTTTATGTAACTGGAAGAGGACTGGAAATGAGCTGATGGCCAGTGTAGTGCTTCTCTGAAAGTGTCAAGGGAATTCTGTTGGTAGGGACCTCCTGGAAGAAATGCCTGGTTTATGCTGGACAGGGAACCCAGTGGATATGGCAGACTTTAGTTTGGTGAGGGGAGGCAGCTTTTCCATCAGAAGGAGTCATTTCCCAAGCCCCCTCTACCACCCACTGCTCTGTGCTTCTCTGTGCTTCTTAGCTGGTCCTGTGCAGCTTTTCCTTTGTGCACTCAGGGAAAGGGCTGAGGGAATGTACCTGGCAAGGGCAAGGCAGCAGTGCACTGCAGTGCAGAGGCAGGAATGAAGCAGAGAGTCAGCAGGCAGGAATCCCATAGGCTGGTATCCCTGCCAGAATTCCCCATCTGGTTCTACCATACTTAGCTCTGGAGCACTAGAGAGAGGCAGAGGAGCAAGGGTGAGAGTGAAAATGAAGGACTCTGTACCCTGTTCCTTCACAGAACCGAGGGGTTGCTGGTGCAAGACTGCTGACAGCTCAAACCCTCTGTGTGGCAGCTCCAGCTCAGGCCATGAACTGGATTTAGTCACCTTCATGAGGAAGTTAGGGTGCAGTAAGCCAGGCTGTGAGTTCACAGCATCCTAACAAACCCGTGCAGATTCTCTGCATGGGGTCTCCTAAGCCTTATCTCTACGGGGTGGGGGGGGACTTCAGGAAAGCTAATCCGAATCAATGAAAGGTGTGCATTTAAAGTAGATTTGTTAAACTGCTTTAAAGCCCAGCATGGACATTCTGTTGCAGTATTAAAGCAACCTTAATCTGATTTGGAGTCATTCTTTTTGAAAGGGAAGTAACCTGAATTGAATTAAGGCTGCTTTAATTCCGAACACAATGGGGCTTAATGCAGTTTACCTCATCTGCCTCACAAGTCCATTCAGACAGATAAGCCTGTGGTAATCATTGGATGTACTGGAAGTGACCCTGCTGTGCAGGGGGTGCCCACGTGCACCAAAACTCTTGGTACACGGGTGCTGCAGATTCACAGCCTGGCTTACTGAGGGGAAAACTAACACTTTAACCTGGTGCCAGTTCTGGTGAGTCCCTCCCTTTGTTCCTGGTTTACACCTTTGTGACGATAATCCGCCCTGCTGCCTTTGGGGAAACTGAAAACAATTGTGGCCCAAGGAAATTAAGTTCCACTTTACAAAACTGCACAGCTGCTAGCCTGATGTACTGTCAGTCACAGGGACAAGCACTTGTGGGACAGAAGGAAGCACTGGAGACAGGACAAAATTNATGTCTGTCTGCTCCTGTGTGTGTCACATACGTATGCAGACACATGTATATATAAAATAAAATCGAGGCGCTCAGAGTTAAAAGCCAACCCTAACTCTGCAGTTACGCACAAGCTTGACCTGCCAGGCTTCCAGAAAGACTTGACTTTATTTCTCACTGTGTGACTTCTGTGAATCTTAACGATAAGAAAGCTCAAGAACTGAGGGAGCTCTAACTCCTGCAAGAAGTGCAAAGCATCAGATGAAACAGGGCATTACATCCTCTAGGTAGATGTTTTAAAGCTTCTTTCCTCTCCCCTGCTCACACCCTTGCCCATTGTACACCTCTCTCCCCCTTAAATTCCAGTGGTCCTGATCTTCCCAAACTCTTGAATCGCAGGATATGACTTCTGATGTCAAAATGGACTTGAATACTGCACTCAGCTTATAAAACCACCATCTGACTAAACTAAACAGCAATAATCAGTTCAGTGCTATGGGAGCGATGATCAGAAGGATGCATTTGGAAGATGAGGCCTCACTTGGGTACCTTCTGGCCCAGCTGGGTGTGCACACCTTAATTTAATGTGCAGAGTGATGATCATTCTGCTTATGCACAGAGAAAAGTGCTGCATGCAGCGATTCTTGGTCAGGAGACTGGGACGGACCACAAGAACTCGTGGTTTGGGGAGCCTGAATGTTGCTTTGTCCATTATAGCTCACTGCAAAGGATCTCAACCCATATGGAGTACAGGAATTAACCTCATGTAGCATAGGCATGCATTTTCGACAAGTTTGACACAAAAAAATAAACAACAAAAACAAGGTTCTTACTCCCTTTACACAGGAGTGCTGAAATGTCTTTGTGGGCCTGAAGGTGCACTTAACAAACTGCCTGTTCTTATCAGCAAACATCCTTTTTAAAATTTCTTTCTTTCTTTCTTTCTTT